>JASEVX010000443.1:0-122459 GCA_031761405.1 Serripes groenlandicus | reverse complement strand
AATCGCAGGAAAAGTAGCCATGTAATCCATGTTTCCAACAATAAAATGAATCTGCAGGAGACAATATTGAACATATCTTTAACCCTTTCCCACATACAGCAAATCTGCAGGAGACGACTTTGAAAACCTAGTGACAAAAACCTGAAAATATAGCTTATCTCCATCAAATATAGCTTAATTGTTAAATAAAGTTGAAAACATTGTGGCCATCATAAGCAACTCACCTTTGGCCACAATGTTTTCAAAAGTCGTCTGCTGTTAGTGCGTCAAATTGCTTCTGCAGGTGGGAAAGGGTTAACACATGGGGAGTCTCTATGAATGAAAGTTAGATAATAGAAAAGAAAAGAAAACATTGTTGGAAAACAGAAAATTACTCTATTGAGCAATTTCTCTTTTTCTCACAATGTTTTTGACACACTGCACCTGCTGGAAACGTATTAAAATGTGTCTGCATTTGGGAGAGGGGATTAAGCAATTCATTTCACATTTTCCTACAATGATTCACATTGAGTATTAAGAATAAATGAGGTATAACATTTTAGTATTTTGAACATAATTTAATCAATATATGTGTATTTATATACATGTATGTACTGTAGCTTGTTTAACCTTCAGAGTGACAACTGTTGCATCCAATATTATAATAACTAATTTTGCTCACAATGTTTTAAAAGATCATATAAAATGTGTACATATTAGCTGATCAACTGTTAAGATGGATTGTAACTGTACTATGTGCTTCAGAAAGATAGTGTATGAGGTACAGCCCTTATTGTTATTAGTCGCCGGGCACTTCTATTTTTAATAGCTTTTCGGAAATGACATGGAATTAAGGAGAGTTATTATTAGAAAAATACAAATTTAAATGTCTTGAACATATTCCAATGGGCATAATTTTCAAAAACTTAGTTATGACACATCTAAAATGAAATCAATAATCCGATGTTTTAAGTATTTGCAGTTTCTTTATTTTGACTCGCAATTGTGTTTTTTTGTCTTATTTACGAAGACACAGGAGTCCCTGCTAGACTTGCTGCAGACTGTTATGTGTCAATATCGAGATAAAAATCACGTCGAATTTTCCTTTTAGTCGCAATTTTAACTTACTGAATGTTATTTTCATGTTCAAAGAGATGTCTTGATTTATGTAGAATTAATTTAATAATGTTAATCCATGAATATCTAAAATAGGAACTGTTTCTAAGCTAAAACTGTTAAATAAGTAGATAAATCTCCTTTGCAGAGAGCCGTTCTTTACACTCACTTACAAATAGTTAATTATAGGTGATTTAAAATATTTATTTGGTTCGAAACAAATGACGAAAAGAACAAACTGAGATAAGACTGGTTTTAATATAAAAATTACTTTGAATGAACACTCTCTGCCTATAAAGTGAGTGTAAAAACGACAATTATGCGAAGAAGAAACGAATCGGGTATTTCGTACAAATTTATTTCGTCCTTGACAAATTTAAATGTGTTATTTAATTCCCTACACGCATTTTGCTTGCGATCTGCGTATTGTTATGCTTCATTGACACAAGGGCGCTCATCATTATATAATTTTAAAACATGAGTAGAATGATTGGGAGGATTACTCATTTCCTGTTTATTATCAATAATTAGTTGGCTGGGTTATTATATAAACATGTATATAAATGTTTATATGTCAATGGGTCAACCTACCTTAGAATTGAGATTGATCATAAACAATGAAAGGCTTTAATTATATTTCAATGAAGAACATTGACTTCGTTGACAAAAAAATGCAGGTTATGATACATTTTCACTTGACCCCACCCCTGATGTTCCAAAATGCCCTTTAGTTGATAACTGTTTTTTTTTTCAACTACTATAATGTAAGTGTTATGCATAACTGCAGTATGGATTTCCGGCGACATTGAACTTTCTCTTGTCTTTTTAACGAATTATTTTTTCTCAAAAAATAATGCGGATAACGCGATAGTGTTGCTTTGCGGAAGTCACGGTTAAACTACACTTCCGCTAAGAATACACATTAGCTGCACCTAAATAGTCCTAGAATTTTTTCGATAATAAAATGACTTCTACGTGTTTTTTCAATACAGTGAAGTCATATTTATACTATCGAATCAACATAGATAATCAATTCTCTAGAAAATATCAAATTAACAGTAAATGCATATATATTTCATTTGTCGGCAAGCGTATGAATTTTTAGTTATATGCCCATTCACTAGTGAGTGACGTAGTTAACGGAAGTCGAACCCATGCTGAAGAACCATGTAAATCTCACAGATATGCCGAATCAACACAGAGAATCAATTCTCAAGAGAATATCAATTTAATAATAAAGACATATATTTCATGTGTCTACAGGCATGTATGAATTTTGAGTTGTACGCCCATTGACTAGTGAGTGACGTAGTTAACAGGTGCCCATTATGTAACGCTAGCAAACCTGACCTTCGACCCAACGTTGTAGAGCAATGTATCTGCAGAGCTCCAGATAAGGTGCGTGAATACATTATCACCGCATTGAAATGCAGGAAAAACGAATGAAAATATTTCCTGTTCGTCGTATCACGCATTTAAATCCGGAATAACGAATATAGAACATTTTCTGTGCGTCGTTTTAATCATAAGACAAAATGAAAGTGACGTATTTTCCAGAGAAATCCCGATCGTTAAATATAATCGCGGTCGAATAAATTACCCTAACACCGGATGTTATTCGCCTACTTCACCGGTATATGCAGTTTTTACGGAACAACGAGTTCTCACTCTTCGGAATTTATACACAAATAATGTCTGCTTCAAGCAAAAAAGATCCGTCTGCACAACCAATTAAACCTGGTTCGTTATTAAAATATATCAAAATGTAAGAACTGCTGAGTTCTGCAATAGCAGAATACGTTTTTAATAATTTAATCGATGACATGGTAAATAAACAACGGCCAATTTAAAGAAAACATCATGAAAAAGTTCCCCCCAAAACAATCGATCTTTGCATACTGGAGTTCCCGTGGATGATTTTGACTGATGCAGTGATGTATTTTGTTTTTTTCTCCCCTAGTTATACACAATGTGTCCCTCAAATAATAAAGTTCATCAAGATTAAGTGATTTACCAATATTATTTAATATTTAATTCGCATACCAATGAATCATTCTGGAGACCTGACTTTAATCCATCGGAAGGGTTAAATGTGTCAAGTAAGAATAGACAATACTGTAATGGTATGAATACCCTGATAAATCAAATGCATCATGACAAACATGTTGCAGATGGTAACAAAAATAGATAATGACAAGCATACTTAAATCTTTCCCACAAATAGACGCTTTTCTTGATAAAACAAGCATTTTGATGCGCACCTTTGCCTGAATGGCTGATAAATATAAATTAATGGTCCATAATTAGAACATCGTTTTCAAGTTGGAAACGGAGACAAAACGGTGAGATTTCCCTGTGTACGTTTAAGTGTTATTTGTCATTTTATTTTTCTTCTATCATCTTAAGGAAACAAATAGAATTGCACAATGATACTTCCACAAATCTGTTGGCATCTCTGTGATACAGAGCTCCAGATAATTACTTGGGTCAAATATGTTTCAATCCCTAAAATAATTATTAAAGAGTGAATCACTGCAGGAAGCCCATCATCCCACAATAAGGAAGGTCAACATGCATGCACAACTCTAACTAATAATTTAAGTTAGAAAAGGCGCATAATTGTGTCTAAATCTGATATAGAGTTATGGGACTTGTCCTGCAAGGTCATTTGATGATGTCCAATAAGTGAGTGAAGTTTCAAAATTTAACCAAAGTTGCAACGCCAACGCCGACGCACAAGTGACTGTTATAGCTTTCATATTCTTCGAATAGTCGAGCTAAAAAAACTACTAAGTTTTAAAGCAAGTTTAAAACAAACAAAAAACATGATCAAATGCAATTATTAATTACATTTTCAAAATAATTCGTTAGCAGTACTTTCAGTACTTTGATTTCTTTAACAAATGCAATGTGCATGCCCTGAGAACACAGCCCACAGTCATATACCGGTCAGACAAACATCTTGGCAATTTAATCACCCTATCAAGAAAATTAATAGTCTAATGACCCATGGGTAATTGATGCTGGCTTTTAATAGCCTAAATGCTAACTGTTTATCGTTCCTCAAATTTGCTGAAATTTCACCCATAATGTTGGAGACTGTACTGCAACATCTACTTCACCAACAGCAAAGTAGGTCAAAGCATTTGCAGAATTAAATAAATCAACAGCTTCAAATCGAATGACATTATGAGGACTTCTTATATCTGCATCCGATGCAAACACTGTGAGAATTGGTTCTCCAAGTATTTGATCACCAAAGATGGTCTCCTCATATGTGGTGGGTTGAAACACTGGGCTGAAGAGATTTCTGTTGATTGAAACGTTGAGGGTCGCAGTTCCCGACAAAGATGGAATTCCGCCGTCATTAATTTGCAGTCGAACCTGAAACAAACAATCAGCCGAGGTCAATCATATGTTCTAAGCATCTACAACAGACAATTTTTGAAAACATTGGGACAAAAGAAGAAATTTCTTATTAACCCTTTCCCACATACAATGAAGCCAAAAACATAGGCAAAACACAGAAAGTCTATAAATTAAGATAGAATAATTAAAAAAAAAATGAAAACATTGTGGCAAAAAGAGAAATTGCTCGTTCTGAAAAAAGTTGTCTGTAAACGCGTCAGAAAGTGTTTATATATGGTTGAGGCTACAGATGAAGTACTCACCCTGTACGTTGACAAGGTATCCAGGACCACTCTATTGGTGAGGCTCACAAGTCCCGTTGTTGCATCGATGGTAAAAAAAGATGGAGCCGTGTCATCTCCAATAATGGAATATGTCAATGTGTTGAATGGTGCCTGTAATTCATACAAAAAAAAGAATTGAGATATGTTAGGCAAAAAGAAGTCTACTTGTGTGACTAGACAATATTTTACCTCTTTGCACATACTATAAATCTGCAGCAGACGACTTTGAGCTTGAGGCAAATTTATGTTGTTTTTTTTAAATATTCTGCCATAATGTTTTCAAAAGTAAAAGAAGTACAACAACAATGGCTAGGGGCCGAGAAGAGTTGTTTTGTCAACAAAGACTATTTCGAGGGCTTGGCGTGAAACGGGTGATTGATTGATTGATTGGGGTTTAACGTCGTTTTTAACTGTTTCTCAGTCATATCACGGCGGCCAGTTCACCTACTCATATGATAACATAGAAGCAATTTGGCTAGAAATCAAAAACACCAAACAAAAACCGTTCATACTTGGTAATATATATAGACCTCCATCTGCAAACAATGACTGGATAAATGAAATGGAAATATTACTAGAAACTGTATACACTAAAAATAAAGAAATTATATTAGTTGGAGATTTCAACTTCAACTTTTCAAACTCAAAATGTTCAAATTTATCTTGGAATGCTGTTACAGATGCATTTAATTTAAAACAACTTGTGCAAATTCCAACACGAGTAACCAATCACACCTCAACAATAATAGATCATTTATATACAAATACACCTTGTAATATTATAAATGTTAAAGTACCAAAAATATCTCTCAGTGACCACTATCCAGTCTATTTCATTCGAAAGTTGAGTTGCAGTAATACTTCAGGACCTCTTCACAATATTATAAATTACAGAAATATTAAATCTTTCGATGAAAACAAATTTAATACTTGTCTCAACAACCAGATTTGGTCCATTATTGAAATTTATGATGATGTTGACGATTCTCTAGACTGTTTTATCTCTATGTTTACAGATGTTCTTAACACACATGCACCTCTCAAACAAAAGCGTGCCAAACACAATAACCTCCCAGACTGGTATAATGCAGAAATTGGATGTGCATCAAGACAATGTGATAAGGCAAAAACACAAAATAATATCAGTGAATATAAATACTGGCGCAACAAAACAAAAACTCTGATATCCGAAGCAAAAAAGTCTTTCTATACAAAATCAATAAACCAAAATAAACAAAATCCCAAAAAACTTTGGAAAAACCTAAAAGATATTTCGGGAAAGACAAAAACCCACCAGTCAAACATCATTACATCATTTTAAATATTCTGCCATAATGTTTTCAAAAGTAAAAGAAGTACAACAACAATGGCTAGGGGCCGAGAAGAGTTGTAAAAAAAATATTGAAAAAATATTTTGGCTACCTGTTGGAACAAGCACATACTGTGCTCTCCATAAATGTTGGATTTAATAAAGTTTATTGAGTTGTAAAATGAAATCAAATACACCAAAAGATGGATTAAGATAGAAACTCATTGTCTAGGAAATTTTTACTGTGAAATTTAAAGGACTATAAAAGAATTCTGGTAAAAACATTGCTTCACTGTTCTATTATATAAAATTCAAATTAAAAGATGGCTGCCAATATTACTCAAGACAATAATGGATACTATATTCAATATGTCTAGCAGTATCATAGATTTTTCTGGCTTCTCAGAATCCTCAACAGAAGATATTCAGATGCAGTTTCCTGACTTTGTTACAGTTACAGTTAATAAGAAAAGTGTAACTGTACTTCTAGACTGTAGAGACAATTTGATTAAGTTGTGGAAAAAGTATAGACCCTATGCTTCATCAAAACAAAATGGAGATATTTTTAAAATTCCTTTTGGAGAAAGTGGTCAAGTTATAACATGTACAATATATTTTACAACAAACACTTTACTAATCCAGGGAAATGACTTATCAAGATTTTCTTCAAATAACAAAAATTGAGACGGACACACAGAAAGTCATATCTATGCAGCCTTTATATTCAAACACCAGTATTCAGCCAGAGGAGACAAGGGTGAAGAGTCTTCCACCTTTAACCTCTACACCTAGGGGTAATACTACATTAATTAATGGAGTTCCGGATTATGCTGCTTATCACCCTAATGAGCCCATTACAGAGCCCATTAAACAGCTGGAAGACCCTTACCCCCGAAATGGAAGAAATTCAGGCACCGAAACATGTTCTTCAACAACTCATGAAACAGAAGTGAAGCAATTACAGAACTCCCCATCAGAAGAAACTTATATCAAAACAACATTTTTCTCACAAAGTAACATATTTGACAATAGTGATATATTGAGTTTTTCAGGTTTTGGAATAAGTACTAGCACTGGAATGGGGGAAAGATCTGCAAAAATACATGACTGTAACAGCACAGAGTTTCTAAATAATTCCTGTAGTTTTCAACTTAGCTCGCCTAGGGGTGCTGTTTATAAAGTGGTATTTAGATTTGTTCTCCATAAAAAAATGTATATGCAGGGTATTGAAAAGTCACAAGGGTCAGGACGGGTGTAGTGGTGTGCGTAGATGGATGACCAATAGTTCGTAAATGTATAAACTAAATATGAAACCAATCAATGTCATAATAGTGACTGCAGAGTGACATGTTAAACGTTAAACGCAAACCTTAAACCTTGTAACTGAACCAAGTAGAAATGACCTTGACCTTGACCCAGGGTCAGGACGGGTGTAGTGGTATGCGTAGATGGATGACCAATAGTTCCTAAATGTATAAACTGAATATGAAAGCAATCAATGTCATAATAGTGAATGCAGAGTGATATGTTAAACGTTAAACGCAAACCTTAAACCTTGTAACAGAACCAAGTAGAAATGACCTTGACCTTGACACAGGGTCAGGAAGTGTGTAGTGGTGTGCGTAGATTGATTACCAATAGTTCATAAACGTATAAATTAAATATGAAAGCAATCAATGTCATAATAATGCATGCAGAGTGATATGTTAAACAGAAACCTTAAACCATATAACAGAACCAAGTAGAAATGACCTTGACCTTGACCCAGGGTCAGGACGGGTGTAGTGGTGTGCGTAGATGGATGACCAATAATTCGTAAATAAACTAAATATGAAAGCAATCAATGTCATAATAGTGAATGCAGAGTGATATGTTAAACGTTAAACGCAAACCTTAAACCTTGTAACTGAACCAAGTAGAAATGACCTTGACCTTGACCCAGGGTCAGAACGGGTGTAGTGGTGTGCGTAGATGGATGACCAATAGTTCGTAAATGTATAAACTAAATATGAAACCAATCAATGTCATAATAGTGAATGCAGAGTGATATGTTAAACGTTAAACGCAAACCTTAAACCTTGTAACTGAACCAAGTAGAAATGACCTTGACCTTGACCCAGGGTCAGAACGGGTGTAGTGGTGTGCGTAGATGGATGACCAATAGTTCCTAAATGTATAAACTAAATATGAAACCAATCAATGTCATAATAGTGAATGCAGAGTGATATGGAACGTTAAACGCAAACCTTAAACCTTGTAACTGAACCAAGTAGAAATTACCTTGACCTTGACCCAGGGTCAGGACGGGTGTAGTGGTGTGCGTAGATGGATGACAAATGGTTCCTAAAGGTATAAACCCTTAAAACCCAAATGAAAACCTTAAACACAAACCTTAAACCTAGGTGTCTACGCCACCGCCGACGGTGCCGACGCCGGGGGTAACACATAAGCTCTCCTGTACTTCATACTGGCGAGCTAAAAAATGATAGTCTAGAGATCACAGCCATCAATACATGCATCTGATATACGGGATGATATGACAACATTCACTAGCAAACTTGAAATAATTCATGAAAAGCTTCTGCTTACAGCTAAACATTCTGACATATTGGACTTAAAACAAGAAATAAGGAAAAAAAATAAACAGACATCTTCACCTAATCAATCTCCTAAACCAGAAACAACATTAAGATCAGGACAAAACACATTGCCCATGAATACACTAAATGATGACACAATAATACAACAGACTTCTTATCAACCATTGCCAAAACCAACAAACTCGAATAACAAGACAAACCTTGATGACAAACCAAAAGTGTACATCCTAGGGGACTCTGTAACCAGAGCCATTGATCCTTCAAGAATGTCAGGTGAGAGGCTATATATCAAAGTTAAATCTCACCCTGGAGCAAAAATAAATTACATTACAAGAAACATATCCACATCAAAGAACAAACAAGATCTTGCCAAGTATGACATGTTCATCATCCATGCCGGTATAAACAACATATCTAATGCTGACAACTGCATATCAATAATACAAGACTATGAACAATTAGCTCATGAAATTAAACAAATAAATGGAAGAACAAAAATAGCAATTTCATCAATTCTCAAAAAGAAGTATGATAAATTATCACTGAAAACTGTACAAGATACAAACACACTAATTCAAAAAATGTGCTCACAAAATAACTACATCTATATAGACAACTCACTAGGGTTCACATCCAGTGATGGAACTGCAAATAAGATTTTATACAGAGACGAAATTAATCTAACAAACAGAGGAACATCAGTTCTTGTCAAAAGCATGAAAGCTTCTATTTTTAAATGTTTGAACATTCTCCTCCATACTAGTCAAAGGGATGTAAATTTTCGCCAGGCTTATCCGGGTCGACAAATTCCATCTCAGGTGGATAGATATAGAGTAATGATTCCTGAAACAGAAAATCAACAGGAGGCGAAAAGTGTCTGTCCGGGTCGATACTTTACACGTTGTTTTTTTCGCAGGGCAGCTCTTGTGTAAATGTATTTGATATTGGGCTAGTGGTTTAGGATCGATTGATTTATTGTTTTGGGATTAACCCTTTCCCTCATACAACAATTCTGCAGCAGACGACTTTGAACATATTTTGTCAAATAATGGAAAATCTCTATGATTGAATGGATAACCTATGACTAAAAGTGGAAAACATTGTGCAATTTCTTCTTTTGTTACTATGTTTTCAAAAAGCCGTCTGCTGCAGAGGTGTCAGAAAGCGTCTATATGAGGGAAAGGGTTAAATTCCGCTTTCAACATTTGTTCAGTCATACTGCAGTGGCCAGTTCATCTACTCATGTGTGTCCTTGTTTTATCAGACCAGTACTCCTCGCAAAAGTCTTTTCAAGCAACTGGATGCTTTTACACATATACTGTTAGCCCATTGGTGGAAGAAAAATGATGCTTGTCACAGTGACTTATGTTAAACATCGAAAAGAATGTTGGCTAAGCTGGGGTAGTGGTTAAGGAGGAAATGTTGTTTAAAGATTATTAAATTTTTAGCTCTAGCATTCATCATGTGCAGAATAATTTGGACAGTTTTGGTAAAGGGTTTAGTAGAACACTGTGTTCAGATTGTTTGGTGTTTTACATTGCTTTCAACATTTTTTCAGTAATATCATGGTGTTTTCTTAATAAGTTACCAGAACTACTGGTCCATTGATCCCAACACCAGCCAGTCAGTCATAATGCTAACCCTGCAACCCTGAGTGCAAAGGAAAGCAGCCATGTTTAAAGTCTTTGGTATGAACTGCTGTGGATCGAACCTGCAAGCTCCTGCAACTCTTATAGCCACCATGTGCAGGGAAGCGGAATAGTTCTAACAATTTTGGTAAAGGGCCATATCAGGAAATTTTGTGAAATTAATTGGAAATCAGACCAGCAGTTTCAGAGAAAATTTGAACAGACGAAATACAAATGTTGAGTGATCACAACAGCTCACCTTTTGCATGGGCTAGCTTAAAATAGCATACCTGGTAATTGGTTTAAAATTGACCTTAGTTTATAATGTTCTTTAACCCTTTCCGAAATACAACAATTCTGCAGCAGACGACTTTCAAAATGTATTGACAAAAACATGAAATCTTAATAAATGAGTTTTACACAATTAAATAGAGTTGAAAACAATGAGCCAAATGGAGAAATTGCTTGTTTTGAACACCTTTCCTACATACAACAATTATGCAGCAGATGACTTTAAAAACTAATTGACAAAAACATGAAATCTTTATAAATGAGTTTTAAAATTAAATAGAGTTGAAAACATTGTGGCAAAAGGAGAAATTGCTTGTTTTGAGCAATTTCATCTTTTGTCACAATGCTTTCAAAAGTCATTTACTGAAGATGTGTCAAAATGCATCTACAAGTGGGAAAGGGTTAAAGATTTACACCTTACTTTCGGTTTAATTGTGCACCCATTTCAAATATTTCATTAACTGTTTCCCTCATATAGACGCTTTTTGACGCCTCTGCAGCAGACGGCTTTTTGAAAACAGTCACAAAAGAAGAAATTGCTCAAAACGGGCAATTTCTCCTTTTGACACAATGTTTTCCACTTTTAGTCATAGGTTATCCATCAAATTATAGAGATTTTCCATTTTTTGAGAAAATATGTTCAATGTCAGCTGCTGCAAGAATTGTCGTATGAGGGAAACGGTTAAACAAGAGCAATTAAATAATCAAACACTTACAAAGAAGATGGTAGACCTGCAGGGTTCATAGAGGAAAGATTGCTTTAGTGTCAGTGCCCCTGTAACTTCGTTTATCAGGAAACACTCAAGGTCCCTCGTTAGTCGGTATCTTACAGTGTTGTGTGGTGCTTGAAATGATAATTCATTGGAGGTGCGTCTTTGAATATTTGGGGGTCTCTGATTTGGAATCATTTAACCATTTCCCCTCACTACAAATGAGCTATAAAGCGAGAAAACTACCATTATGGCATCTGCGTAATGTATCGATCCAGATCAGTCTGCACAGACTGATCCAGACCGACACCTTCTGTCTCAGGGGATAGAGGTACAGTATAGAGAAATGATTCCTGAAACAGAAAATCCACAGGAGGCAAGAAATGTCAGTCCAGGTAAGCCTGCGCGGCATGCTTAGGCTGATCTGGGTCGCAGAGTCAATAATGTTGGTTTTCTCGCAGGAAGGCTCAAATCTTCAGCAGAAAACAATTTGGAAAAAAATATGAAAAAACCTCTGTAAATAGAAGTATAATAATCAAAAACAAAGAGTTGAAATATTGATGCAAAAGGAGAAATTGTTCATTATGATCAATTTCTACTTTTGTCACAATGTTTTTAACCCTTTCCCTCATATAGACGCTTTCTGACGCCTCTGCAGCAGCTGGGTTTTTTGAAAACAGTGACAACAGAAGACAAAACGAGCAATAATTTCTCCTTTTGCCACAATGTTTCCCACTTTTAGTCATTGGTTATCCAAAATATAGAGTGTATGTCAAAATCCCCTCAGTCAAAATCCCCTCACTCTGAAAATGGCATAGTAGTCAAAATCCCTTCAACCAAAATGATAGGGTAGTCAAAATCCCCTCGACCAAAATGATAGGGTAGTCAAAATCCCCTCGATGGGTATTCATAATCCGCTCAATCTAAGATCATATATTTTCTTGTAAAGCTAAATGCAAATTTAAATATAGTATATCATTTCCGTTTACAGTCAAAACTACTCGTTGAAAATGCATAGTATTCAAAACCAATATGATTGAAAATGCAGGGTATCCAAACTCATATGACTGAAAATGTAGAGTAGACAAAATGCTTCTTTGAAAATGCAGAGTAGACAAAACCGTACTGATTTAAAATGCAGATTAAACAAAACCTCAATGATTGGTGATAATTCAGTCACATGTTATAAATGAATTGAGGTGATATTTGCTTTAATCCTGTTTGTCACAACTATAAGTCCCTTCAGGAATTCTTGTCCGTGATTGGACAACTTATAAGAATAAGATAAACACATTCATGAGTGTCTAAATATGGTAGAAAGTGGTTAGTTAAACTGTGAAAATATAATATGTCCTAGAAACATTAAAATGATTTAAATTACTTACTATGTTATTTGTCTTTTTAGTGCAATGTTATGTTAGCCTTAGACACCTTGGGTGGCTCCTAATGTCAAACGTTATGATTACCATGCTAATTCCATCGAGGGGATTTTGACTACCCTATCATTTCGGTCGAGGGGATTTTGACTACCCTAACATTTTGGTTGAGGGGATTTTGACTACCCTATCATTTTCAGGGTGAGGGGATTTTGAGTGTCTCCCAAAATATATGTTCAAAGTCGACTGCTGCAGAATTGTCGTATGATGGAAACGTCTTAAATTGGTTGGCTGCAGGGACATCAAAATGTTTCTGTATCAGGAATAGGGGAAAAAGACTCATTGCCGCTAAACTTCTAGCTTTTATACTTTAAAAGCTGCATCTAGGCCTACATTTTATGTAGAAGGACGGTCAGTGAAGGCTCTGATTAGAATGGACAGTTGCAAAGGCTAGCCAGAGTCTTCATTTCTTGAACATGGAACTAAGACTAGGACACTAAGGATGTTTTATCCCTTTCCCATATACAGATGCTTTCTGACGCCTTTGCAGCAGACAACTTTTGAAATCATTGTGAAAAGGAGAAATTGCTTATAATGAGCAATTTCTCCATTTGCTACAATGGTTTCAACTCTATTAACCCTTTCCCTCATATAGACGCTTTCTGACGCCTCTACAGAAGACAGCTTTTTGAAAACATGGTGACAAAAGAAGAACTTGGACAAAACGTGCAATTTCTCCTTTTGTCACAATGTTTTCCACTTTTTGGCATAGGTTATCCATTCAATTATTGAGGGAAAGGGTTAAAAGATCATACATGTACTGTCATTTATAGAGATTCCACAACACAGGGTTTTTAGAACATGCAAAACCCCCACTATCTAGTGCTCTGCTAAATTATTAATCTATAGCTACCAATGGGTCATTATCTCTAGCTGAGACAGCAAGGATGGTTTCTCCAAATGTGAATGTCTCGATCACAGTTTGTGAGTAGGATTGATCCACAAAAAATGGAGCTTGGAAGTTCTGCTGTACGCTCACACAACATACGAGGAAGCCGTACATGGCTTCTGTAATTAAAAGATCACGAGCTTGTATACTGACCTGTAATGAAAATGAAATAGTCTAATAATTGTGATGAAAGGTTTTTTATGACATTCTTAGAAGTTTTGGCTTTCACAACAAGTCTTTTGAAACAGAATTATTTTCTTGAATTTGATCATGATGAGCAATTTTTCTATTCAAGTATATTTTCACATACATCCTTGAAGTCTATAATAACTCAATTTTCCAAATTGATACGTATGATTTTAGCCCGTTCCCACCTTTAACAAATCTGCAGCAGACAACTTTGAACAGGGTTGAAATCATTGTGGCAAGTGGGGAAATTAGAATTTCTTCAATGTTTTGCGAAGGCGTTAAAATGCCTCTATATGTGAGAAAGACTTAAGGAAAAGGTGATTGAAAATGTGCACCAAGGGTCAATAATGTCATATCTTCTACTTAGAACAAGTTTAAAGCACACTTTTTTGAAAATATTTTGGCAAAACTATCAGAAATAATTAGAAATATCACTGAAGGTGATGAATACCCCCAGCTGGTGCCTGACAATATACATATGTCTGAGAAATTCAAGGGGCCATTACTCATTTAAAAATAATTTCAGTGCAACACGCCGACAATATGCACAACTAAGCTTGGTATCTATCATTCTTGTGAAGTTATATTAAATTCTGATGAAGGGTTGCTGAGAAATAGTGTTCGCAAAATATGGACATTATATGTAATACGTATGAGAAATTCAAGGGGCCATAACTCATTTTAAAATAACTCCAGGGCAACACGTCCACAATATGCACAATATGCACAATAAGGCTTGGTATCAATCATTATATTGTACATTTTGTGCATTTTCTTCTTTTGTCACTATGTTTTCAAATGCCGTCTGCTGCAAAGAAAGCGTCTATATGAAGGAAAGGGTTAAACAATCAGAACACTTTCCTCACTACTTCTCTATCTCAATAAGATCATTTTTTTATCCATTTCTCACAACATATAGGCTTTTTGACGCCTTTGGAGTAGATGAAATTTAAAAACACTTGACAAAATGAAGAAATTGCTCATGATGAACAGTTGAACAGATTAATTGCCACAATGTTTTCAACTCTATTCAAAAACTTAATTATAGAGACATATTCTTTTTTTGGCAATATGTTTTCAAAGTGGGCTGCTGCAATTTGCTGTCTGTGGGAAAGGGTTAACCCTTTGCCTCATATATACACTTTCTGACGACTCTGTAGCAGACAGCTTTTTGAAAACATAGTGACAAAATAAGAAATTACTCAAAACGACCAATTTATCCTTTCGCCACAATGTTTTCCACTTTTAGTGTTAGGAAATCTCTATAATATAATGGATAACCTATTTTTTGACAAAATATGTTCAACGTGGTCTGCTGCAGAATTGTCGTATGAGGGAAAGGGTTAAGGAGTTTTTACATAGTTTATCCTAGATGTTTTCATAGTGGTCTGCTGCAGGCTAGTTGTATGTGGTACTGCCATATACAGATGCATTTTGACAGCGATGATTTTAATGTCATCTGCTGCAGGTTTGTTGTATGTGGTACTGCCATATACAGATGCATTTAGACAGGGCATGCAGAAGATGACTATTGAAAACAATCATATACTTTCATTTATTTGGCCATTCTACAATTTAACATAGACATTTTGAATACCATCTGCTGTAGGTTTGTTGTATGTGGCAAAAGGATAAGCAACAACAGAGAAATTACTTACCATAAGAACATTGGTGGTTATAAGAGTCAGAGACTGCTTAATATAGATCTCGCCTGTAAGCCTGGTTACTCCGACATAGTCAAAGGCTCGGTTGAAATTAGATCCGTCCACTGTTGTGTACACAAGTTCATTGTAAGGAGCCTTAAAGAAGAGAAAGTACAGTTTGTAACAGTGCTGTAGAAAATTAAACAATTTCAGAGGCTTAACTTTTACCTGATCTCTTTAACCCGTTTCCCAACTGCACACTTGTTTGGACAAATTAGCAGAAGACAACATTGTGGCAAAAATATAAATTGCTCATAATGAGTTTTTGTGTTTTGCCCCAATGTATTCGTCTCTATTCAATGATTATATTTTCATTAATAGAGATTTTTCTTTTTTGCCTCAATAATTATTTAAGCCGTCTGGTTAGTTGATTGTTTATTCTATTTTAGAGGTTGACAGGGGTCACACAACCAAAGAAGTTGTCTGCTGAATATTGGTTATATGTGGGAAAGAGTTAACCCTTTATCACAAACAGACACTTTCTGACACCTCTGCAGCAGATGACTATTAAAAAAATTGTGGCACACAGAGTTAGAAAACGCTCACAATGAGTCTACTATTTATAATAGACTTTCCAAGATTGGATTATGTGGGACAGAGTTAACCCTTTACCACACAGACATTTTTCGATACCTCTGCAGCAGATGACTTTTGAAAACATTGTGGCCACAGAAGAAAATGCTCAAAATGAGAAATTTCTACTTTTGCCACACAACATTTTCACCTTTATTCAGTTATTGTTCATTTGTTTAGAGTTTTCAAATCTTTGCCAAGATACAGCAAATCTGCAGCAAACGACTTTGAAAATGTTTACTGAAAAATATTGAAAATCTCCATAATTGTAAGTATAATCACTGAAAATAAATAAAAACATTGTGGCAAAATGAGAAATTGCTCGTTTTGAGCAATTTCTCCATTTGTTACTATGTTTTCAAAAGTCATCTGCTGCAGATGCGTCAAAATGTGTCTACAGGCTGGAAAGAGTTAAAACAAAAAGGCTGTACCTGTACATCTTCGTCAAATGCTTGCAGGGGTATAGTGGTGACTCCGAGGTCCTGTATCTCATTTACAGTCACCAAGTAATTCTGGGGCTGGAATTCAGGTATGATCAAGATCGTTCCACTACAATAGTAATCGTGGCAGTTGCCAATAGCCTTGGAGTTCCACCATCTTGAGCTAAAACTTGAATCTGAAAATTTATATTTTTTTGGTTAATATCCCTTTTAACAAGTTTTTAGTCATATCACGGCAGCCAGTGTACCTAACCATGTTACTTCCCTGCTATCTTAGACAATCTGACACCAGTACTCTGAAGTAAACTTTCACAAGGATATCGGATACAGAAACCAAAGGGCAAGTAAGGGAACACACATCATTATTGCCCAATTAGTAGACAATGTCTATCGGATACAGAAACCACTACCAAATAAGGGAACACACATCTTTATTGCGCAATTAGTAGACATAAGGGAACACACATCTTTATTGCCCAATTAGTAGACAATGGATATCGGATACAGAAACCACTACCAAATAAGGGAACACACATCATTATTGCCCAATTAGTAGACAATAGATAGCGTATACAGAAACCACTACCAAATAAGGGAACACACATCTTTCTCACCCGAGTAATAGACAACTTTGAAAACTTTGATCGATTGGTGTTTAATGCCATTTTCAAAAGAAAATCAGTTAACCCTTTCCCTCATATAGACGCTCATATAGAGATTTTCTATTTTTTGACAAAATATGTTTTAAGTCGTCTGCTGCAGAATTGTCGTATCAGGAAAAAGGTTAAATCCAGGCTTTCATTTATCCTGACACCAGCTAGTCAGTCGTCATGCTAACCCTGCAACCCTTAGCACCAATGATGGCAGTCATTACTACCATTTTTAACCCTTTCCCTCATACGACAATACTGCAGCAGACGACTTTGAACATATTGTCAAAAAAATAGATAATATCTATAATTGAATGGGTAACCTATGACTTAAAGTGGAAAACATTGTGGCAAAACGAGAAATTGCTGATTTTGAGCAATTTCTTCTTTTGTCACTATGTTTTCAAAAAGCTGTCTGCTGCAGAGGCATCAGAAAGCGTCTATATGAGGGAAATGGTTAAAGTCTGTCACCTGCCAAATCCAAAAGTGATGAATCGAGGATAATTAATGGATAAATTCGGTTTTACAGTTTTCAACATTGTTTAACCCTTTCTCACATACAAAAAATCTGCAGCAGACGACTTTGAAAACGTCTAGGTAAAAGCACAGAAAATCCCTTTAAAGAACAATAATTGAATAGAAGTTGAAAACTTTGTGATAAGATGAGAAATTGCTTGTTTTGAGCAATTTCTTCTTTTGTCGCAATGTTTTCAAAAAGCTGTCGGCTCTAGAGGCGTCAGAAAGCGTCTATATGAGGGAAAGGGTTAATTAAGTCCTTTCTCAGCCAACAGTTCACCTGCCCAGGTGTTTCCTGGCTTTCTGATACAGTACTCCAACACAACTGGCTGCAATCCCACATTAGCTGTTATTCCATTGGTGGAGGATGAATGACGCCTCTCAACACTTTTGTCAGAATTTAACTCCTTCCAACATGCAGATGCTTATTGACGCCAGTGAAGACGACCACTCTTGTAATCATTGTAGCAAAAGGAGAAATTGCTCATTATTTGTCACAATAATTTCAACTCTTTTCAATCATTATGCTTTCATTTAGATAAAAAATTGTTGAAAAAGTCAATCGATTGCAACATACAACAAATCTGCAATAAACTATTTTTAAAACAAATTTTGCAGCAGACGTGTTTGATCAAAACAATTTTCTCAAGTTTATTTTTTTACTCAGAATTTTCAAAGCAACAGGCCCTTAATTTTTTTTTCAAGTAAAGGTTTAATTGTCAACCTTTTAGTTAAGTTTAAACTTATTTATTTACATCAATTGCAAAACAAGCTTTCAGCTTATATTAATCAGGCTTGATGTCTGCTTCCTGGAGACTTATATATAACGAGTACTCGCGCCGTTTGTGTAGAAAAATCCCATAGGCAGAACCTGCTCATCACGGGACTCGAACCTGGAACCTTTTGGTATGAGTTGTGGACGCTCTTCATCTGCACCACTCTTTCAATGGAATGCATCAAGTAGTTACTAAGATATGGACTCTTAATGTAGTTGCACGCAAACCTTTAACCATAATTTCTAAGTAAAAAAAGGGCAACAATTTGCACCATATACAGGATAAAGTTATCTAAATTGGTTGTGTTTATAGTTGTGCACTTGGGAAAGGTTGTATGAAGTTTCAATACAATTTTTCAAGTTGTTACTGAGATTACACTCTAAATGTAGTTGCAAAACTTTAACCAGAATTTCTAAGTCCAAAAAGGTCCATAACTTGCATAAAATGCTGGATAGAGTAATCATACTTGATTGTTTACATAGATGTGATGGTTGGTAAGGGCTGTATAAAGTTTCAATGCAATGCATCAAGTAGTTACTAAGAGATGGTCTCTTTATGTAGTTGCATGCAAAACTTTAACCAGAATTTATAAGTCCAAAAAGGCCATAACTTGCATAAAATGCAGGATAGAGTTATCATACTTGATAATCTACACAGGTGTGATTGTTGGGTAGGGTTGTAGAAAGTTTCAATGCAAAGCATCAAGTAAATACTGAGATATGGACTCTTAATTTAGTTGCATGCAAAACTTTAACCAGAATTTCTAAGTAAAAAAAGGGCCATAACTTGCATAAAATGCAGAATAGAGTTATCATACTTGATAATCTACACAGGTGTAATAGTTGGGTAGGGTTGTAGAAAGTTTCAATGCAATGCATCAAGTAAATACTGAGATATGGACTCTTAATTTAGTTGCACGCAAAACTTTAACCATAATTTCTTAGTAAACAAAAGTGCCATAACTTGCCTAAAATACAGGATAGAGTTATCTAACTTGTTAATCTACATAGGTGTAATAGTTGGGTAGGGTTGTATAAAGGTTCAATGCAATGCATCAAGTATATTATACAATTATGGACTTTTCAGCTGTTATACATGATGTGATATGCACCAAAAAAATCATTATTGACCGAGGCGATAGCCGAGGTCAATAATGATTTTTTGGTACATATCAACATCATGTATAACAGCTGAAAAGCCCATAACTGTTTTATTGTATAACCCTCAATTTATCATATCGTTTTGATATTGATCAACTTAAAAGAAAACAGAGGACCACTCAAGGAACATTTCTGTTGTATGTTGTATTTCTGTCTCATGATAACAGTACGTTTTTGACATGATAACAGTCTAAAACACGCGTCTAAAATGTTGGTAATGCACGTGCATGACGTCATTTAAAAAAAATTACGACACCGGAATGACCACTCGGAAGTTTCCGTGGTCATTCGGAACGCGCCTCGGAAAATTCCGTAGCGTACGGATAAAGGCGAAGGATATTAATAGGCGGCTCGTGGGATTCCCCGGTCTTCCCCTGTTACTATTTATAAAACTGGTCAATATCAGAAAAAAAACGGTCAATATCGCTAGATATTTTTTCTAAAAAATTGCTTTTTAGCCAATGAAAAGGCGTCTATTTATAGGTTATATAATAAACTGAGATATGGACTCTTAATTTAGTTGCATGCAAAACTTTAACCAGAATTTCTAAGTAAAAAAAGGGCCATAACTTGCATAAAATGCAGGATAGAGTTATCTTAGATGATAATCTACACAGGTGTGATAGTTGGGTAGGGTTGTAGAAAGTTTCAATGCAATGCATCAAGTAAATACTGAGATATGGACTCTTAATTTAGTTGCACGCAAAACTTTAACCATTATTTCTAAGTGAAAAAAAGCGCCATAACTTGCATAAAATGCAGGATAGAGTTATCTAACTTGATAATCTACATAGGTGTGATAGTTGGGTAGTGCTGTATAAAGTTTCAATGCAATGCATCAATTAAATACTGAGATATGGACTATATAACCAGAATTTCTAAGTAAAAAAGGGCCATAACTTGCATAATATGCAGGATAGAGTTATCTAAATTGATAATCTACATTAGTGTGATAGTTTGGTAGGGTTGTAGAAAGTTTCAATGCAATACATGTAGTATTTAAGAACTTGCATGCAAAACCTTAACTAAAGTGTGATGTGGACGCCGACGGCGAGTAGTATAGCTCTCATATTCTTCGAATAGTCGAGCTAAAAAGGGTTATCACAACGTTTTCAAAAGTCGTCTGCTGCAGATGCTTTAAAATAGGTTTATAGGTGGAAACGACTAAAACTTCAGATTTGTTAAGATATTAACAAAAAGAACACAACACTTCCCTCATACACCATATCTATAGCAGACAAGAAAAAAACAATGAAAAATCTATATAAATAAAAAGCTTTATCAAATTTATTGAATTAATCAAAGCGTCAATGGCACTGTAGTGGCGATCGTATGGAAAATCCTGCAAAGTAACAAGGAGTATATCGGTGTAGGGCTTGCGATGACTCTGGTGTGGGTAAATTTGAGAATGTATCAACCCTGCATCTTTTGACAGTAGAATAATGTTAGTTTGCCAGAATGTTGTCTTGGTGATTTTTTAGTTACGTTCTGAAATTGGTCATGATGTGTACAAAATTAGGCCATTCCAAAGTTATGAAAAATCTACTTGGTATTCGATAGACTACAGTTTTAGCTCATTAGAATGGCTATTTGTAATCTAAATTGTTCGGGTAATCACATGTTCATCACCAGGTCGCTAGGCCATATTAAGATAAAACATTTTTTACACTTTAGAAATGACTAAATTATCACGAAAGGAGAGAAAACAGTATCCATTAGTTTGGTATTTGTTTCAATGATGTCCGATATTAAACAGGTCTGTTCAATTTAGTCCCTTCACATTGCATGATTGAGGGTTATCAGAGACATATAAAACACAGTGTATTTATATGTCTCTGAGGTTGTTAAACTGCTTCAAATAATGTGAGTGCAAAAACAAACACAAAACATGCTCAAAAAGCACAATTTCACACTATTTGCCAAACTGTTCAATTTATAAAAATATAGGCATATATTATAATGCTCGATCTCCAAACAAAATAGGCTACACTTTTAGCATTGATTGCTAATTGACTCTAGAACGTGCAGACGTGTATACACAACATGTGTACACACTGACATCATGTGTCCTTTAAACCTTTGTAAACCAGTCTTATCATCTAGACGCTTTCATATATTTAAACAACTACACAATAAAGCGTTTATAATATTGAGATTTTAGAACACCAGTCTCACGAGCTATTTATAGAACCTTTTGAATTTCCAGATTTGAGTATCATCAAGAGTTATTTGCAAGGCAGATAGAACGTGCAATGATATTTATTATCTGCCCAATCATGATGAAGATAATATTTACATATTTTAACTCTATGTAGATAATGTCTCCATAAAACTCAAATATTAGTAACAATCCGGTACCAAAATAGCACTGACATAATTATTATTAATCACGTCTCTGCATCAATGATGGAACTATAACCGATGTGAGTAAATTAGTTTGCAGTAAGGAAAAAAAATATCAACCGATTGTTCAAAACCGACTATGTAAATATTTTTTGTTGTTGTTGTTTCTGTTAGCATTGTCAAACCAATCGCCACAAAAATGTTGAAAAAGGAGAAATTGCTTCTAATTTGCCACACTCTTTTCAAAATATATCTGCAAGAGGGAAAGCTTTAACCCTTTCCCTCATACGACAATTCTGCAGCAGATGACTTTGAACATATTTTGTCAAAAATGTAAAATCTCTATAATAATTAAATGGATAACCTATGACTAAAAGTGGAAAACATTGTGTCAAAAGGAGAAATTGCTCGTCTTGAGCAATTTCTTCTTTTTTCACTATGTTTTCAAAAAGCTGTCTGCTGCAGAGGCATCAGAAAGTGTCTATATGAGGGAAAGGGTTAAATTGATGAGATTTCAATACCTTGTTCATAACCAAGAATAAGATTTTTTGACCTACTCAGAACTATAAATATGGAACCAGATTTCACTGACTGTCAGGAACTGAGACAAATTAAAGTAATTTAAAACATGATATTCTTGATGGATGGAAATCTATTACTTATATAAATTATCTCCCATAACAGCGAAACAATACGACATATGCATGCAGACAGACATATGGACAGAGAAATAATCCTGATGTGGTGCCCAGCCAGGGTAGGCAATACAAAAATAGAAGCAATCGCACATACCGCGTCATCACTATCCCTTGCTGAAACAGTCAAAACACTGGTTCCCAATTGACTGGACTCTGAAATGGTGGTCCTATAGGGAGTATTTATGAAGAATGGATCGTTCTCGTTCCTGAAAATGTTGATAACCACCCTAGCATTGTTAACTGCCTGCCTGATTATCCCGGGCCTGGATGTTCAGAATCACTTGGTTGTCAGGGACACTTGTACGGTTAGCAGACAGGTGTAGAGGTTCAGGTATAAATAGTTTGCCAAATTCTGGTTGTTATTGTTATTGTTTCCAGTAGTAGCACTTGAAATGGTACACACACCTTCCTCCTGTAAACAGGAAATAATATTCAATAACCCTTGCCCTCATACAACAAATCAACAGCAGACAACTTTGAACATATATTGACAAAAGGTTGAAAAATCTCCATATAAATGAGTTTAATTATTGAAAAGATTTGAAAATAGTTTGGCAAACAGAGAAATTGCCATAATTTTTTACTGTTTGCCACAATGTTTTCAAAAGTCGTCTTCTATAAAAGTGTCAGAAAGTGTTGGTGTGGGAAAAGGGTTACTTATTACAGGTAACATTTTAAGCCTCTTCAGTAGAGAAGAAAGTGCTTATTATAGGCAAGTACTCCTTTCCATTATAAAAAGACAGTGGTGCAGAGGTAGAGTGTCGGCCTCTCATATCAGTCCCGTGATGAGCGGATCTTGACTTTGGGTCTTTTCCACACAAACGGCCCGAGTACTGGTTAAGTCTTGAGAAAGCAGACATCAAGCGTGATTAATAAAGCAGAAAGCTTGCTTCGCAATCGATGTAAAATAAATAATGTTTAAATTAAAATTAATTTGTTTCAACAGTATTTCTGATATCATGAGGCATTCAAGAAAATGTTGTGAGTAAGAAAGGAAAAGGTAAGGATTTACGCCAGGATCATCATCCGACACAGCCACTTGAACAAGACTAAGTCCAAGTTGGTAGCTTTCAGGAATGTTCCTTGTATAGCCAGGAGGATTGAATGAAGGAGCATTGATATTTCTGTTCACAGATATGATGTATCTATAGCGGCTATTCCAAGCTGAAATGGTTGTAAAAAGTCTAAATAAGGGAAGTATATCATCATTTAACCTGAAAAGAAATCTATATTGTGGAAACTCAAAAGGACCACCTTTACAAGATGACCCACAAAGTAGGTTTCAATTACTGAGTAACAAGGACAAAAGCCCATAGATTGTTTCCAAATAATCTGATGATCATTATTGAAAAAAAGATGAAAACATTGTAATGAGCATTCTCTCCTTTTGCAACAATGTTTTCAAATGTTCATCTGTTGCAGAGGCATCGGAAAGCGTCTGTATGTTGGAAAGGGTTAAAGCAATGTATAAACACTATGTACCCTCATGTCCCTAGAACAACACAGATTCTAAATGCGACTGGTCTAGCAATTTTTTTGGGGTCTCACTCACTTTCAAATTTGGTGTAACCTAACCCTTTTTCCATATGCTGACACTTTCCGAGGTCACTTCAGCAGGAAACAATTAGAAAACATTGAGGCATAAGGAGAATTTGCTCATATTGAGAGTAATTTCTCCTTTTATCACAATGTTTTCAACTCTTTTAAAAACAAGAAAATGTGTCCATGGAACACGGATGCCCCGGTTGTTAACTATATTTTAAAACAAAAAATTATGTGAAGTTTCATAATGATAAGACATTAGGTTCACTAAAATCTAACTTGACCAAAAACTTTAACCTGAGAATGGAATGGACGAACAGACAGACGAACGGACGGACGAACAGTTGGTCCAACCTCAAATTGATACAATTTTTTAAACAATGATATGTTGATTGTCATTTGTGTGAAGTTTCATAATGATAGGACATCAGGTTTACTAAAATCTAACTTGACCAAAAACTTTAACCTGAGCGGGACGGACGAACGGACGGACTAACAGACCGGAAAACTATATGCCCCTCATACTTCGTATGCCGGGGCATAAAAACAAGATGTGTTTGTGAAACACTGATGCCCCCGAATGGCAACATCTAGGTCAAAGGTCAAGATCGCCAGGTCAAAAATGTTGGTACTGACAGAAAGGTCATGTCACAAGGAATACACATGTGAAATATGGTAGCCGTACCTGTTATGGTTCAAAAGTAGTGGTCAAAGTTAAAATAAATCTAGAATGGCAACATCTAGGTCAATAGTCAAGGTCGAAAGGTGAACAATTTTGGTATTGACAGAAAGGTCATGTCACAAGGTATACACATGTGAAATATGGTAGCCGTACCTGTTATGGTTCAAAAGTAGTGGTCAAGGTTAAAGTTTTTTTCGAGAATGGCAACATCTAGGTCAAAGGTCAAGGTCGCATGGTGAAAAATGTTGGTGCTGACAGAAAGGTCATGTCACAAGCTGTTATGGTTCAAAAGTAGTGGTCAAGGTTAAAGGGTTTTTTGAGAATGGCAACATCTAGGTCAAAGGTCAAGGTCGCAAGGTTAAAAATGTTGGTACTGACAGAAAGGTCATGTCACAAGGAATACACATGTGAAATATGGTAGCCGTACCTGTTATGGTTCAAAAGTAATGGCCAAGGTTAAAGTTTTTTTTCGAGAATGGCAACATCTAGGTCAAAGGTCAAGGTCGCAAGGTCAGAAAGGTCATGTCACAAGGAATACACATGTGAAATATGGTAGCCGTACCTGTTATGGTTCAAAAGTAGTGGTCAAGGTTAAAGGTTTTTTTGTGCAGACAGACAGACGTGCAGACAGGCCAAAAACGCAAAGGTCAAGGTCGCAAGGTCAAAAATGTTGGTACTGACAGAAAGGTCATGTCACAAGGAATACACATGTGAAATATGGTAGCCGTACCTGTTATGGTTCAAAAGTAGTGGTCAAGGTTAAAGTTTTTTTTGTGCAGACAGACAGACGTGCAGACAGACAGACAGACAGACAGACGTGCAGACAGGCCAAAAACTATATGCCCACCGAATCTATGATTCCGGGGGCATAAAAAACATTGCCTAACATTTACCTTAATTCTACCTAGATATTCAATGTTGTCTGCTGCTGATTTGTTGCATGTGGGGAAAGATTTATAGCTTATTGGGCTACACTTCTAGTTTGTATGTAGGAAACGATTTATAGCATGTGGTGAAAGATTTATAGCTTATTAGGCTACACTTCTAGTTTGTATGTGGGGAAAGATTTATAGCTTATCGGGCTACACTTCTAGTTTGCATGTGGTGAAAGATTTATAGCTTATTAGGCTACACTTCTAGTTTGTATGTGGGGAAAGATTACTAGCTTATTTGGCTACACTTCTAGTTTGTATGTGGGGAAAGATTTATAGCTTATTGGGCTACACTTCTAGTTTGTATGTGGGGAAAGATTTATTGCTTATTAGGCTACACTTCTAGTTTGTATGTGGGGAAATATTTATAGCTTATCGGGCTACACTTCTAGTTTGCATGTGGTGAAAGATTTATAGCTTATTAGGCTACACTTCTAGTTTGTATGTGGGGAAAGATTACTAGCTTATTTGGCTACACTTCTAGTTTGTATGTGGGGAAAGATTTATAGCTTATTGGGCTACACTTCTAGTTTGTATGTGGGGAAAGATTTATTGCTTATTAGGCTACACTTCTAGTTTGTATGTGGGGAAAGATTTATAGCTTATTGGGCTACACTTCTAGTTTGTATGTGGGGAAATATTTATAGCTTATTGGGCTACACTTCTAGTTTGCATGTGGGGAAAGATTTATAGCTTATTGGGCTACACTTTTAGTTTGCATGTGGGGAAAGATTTATAGCTCATTGGGCTACACTTCTAGTTTGTATGTGGGGAAAGATTTATAGCGCATTGGGCTACACTTCTACTGTGCATGTGGGAAAAGATTTAAAGCTTATTGGGCTACACTTCTAGTTTGCATGTAGGTAAAGATTTATAGCTTATTAGGCTACACTTCTAGTTTCCATCTGGGGAAAGATTTATAGCTTATTGGGCTACACTTCTAGTTTGCATGTGGGCAAGATTTATAGCTTATTAGGCTACACTTCTAGTTTGCATTTGAAAAAAGATTTATAGCTTATTGGGCTACACTTCTAGTTTGTATGTAGGGAAAGAGTTATAGCTTATTGGGCCACACTTCTAGTTTGTATGTGGGGAAAGATTTATAGCTTATTGGGCTACACTTCTAGTTTATATGTGGGGAAATATTTATAGCTTATTAGGCTACTTCTAGTTTGTATGTGGGGAAAGATTTATAGCTTATTGGGCTACACTTCTAGTTTGTATGTGGGGAAAGATTTATAGCTTATTGGGCTACACTTCTAGTTTGTATGTGGGGAAAGAGTTATAGCTTATTGGGCTACACTTCTAGTTTGCATGTAGGGAAAGATTTATTGCTTATTAGGCTACACTTCTAGTTTGCATGTGGGGAAAGATTTATAGCTCATTTGGCTACACTTCTAGTTTGCATGTGGGGAAAGATTTATAGCTTATTGGGTTACACTTCTAGTTTGCATGTAGGGAAAGATTTATATCTTATTGGGCTACACTTCTAGTTTGTATGTGGGGAAAGATTTATAGCTCATTGGGCTACACTTCTAGTTTGCATGTGGGAAAAGATTTATAGCTTATTGGGCTACACTTCTAGTTTGCATGTGGGGAAAGATTTATAGCTTATTGGGCTACACTTCTAGTTTGCATGTGAAAAAAGATTTATAGCTAATTTGGCTACACTTCTAGTTTGTATGTGGGGAAAGATTTATAGCTTATTGGGTTACACTTCTAGTTTGCATGTAGGGAAAGATGTATAGCTTATTGGGCTACACTTCTAGTTTGTATGTGGGGAAAGATTTATAGCTTATTGGGCTACACTTCTAGTTTGCATTTGGGGAAAGATTTATAGCTTATTGGGCTACACTTCTAGTTTGCATGTGGGGAAAGATTTATAGCTTATTGGGCTACACTTCTAGTTTGTATGTGGGGAAAGATTTATAGCTTATTGGGCTACACTTCTAGTTTGTATGTGGGGAAAGATTTATAGCTTATTGGGCTACACTTCTAGTTTGTATGTGGGGAAAGATTTATAGCTTATTGGGTTACACTTCTAGTTTGCATGTGGGGAAAGATTTAGAGCTTATTAGGCTACACTAGTAGTTTGTATGTGGGGAAAGATTTAGAGCTTATTAGGCTACACTTCTAGTTTGTATGTGGGGAAAGATTTATAGCTTATTGGGTTACACTTCTAGTTTGCATGTGGGGAAAGATTTAGAGCTTATTGGGCTACACTAGTAGTTTGCATGTGGGGAAAGATTTATAGCTTATTGGGCTACACTTCTAGTTTGTATGTGGGGAAAGATTTATAGCTTATTAGGCTACACTAGTAGTTTGTATGTGGGGAAAGATTTAGAGCTTATTGGGCTACACTTCTAGTTTGTATGTGGGGAAAGATTTATAGCTTATTGGGCTACACTTCTAGTTTGTATGTGGGGAAAGATTTATAGCTTATTGGGTTACACTTCTAGTTTGCATGTGGGGAAAGATTTAGAGCTTATTAGGCTACACTAGTAGTTTGTATGTGGGGAAAGATTTATAGCGTATTGGGCTACACTAGTAGTTTATATGTGGGGAAAGATTTATAGCTCATTGGGCTACACTTCTAGTTTGTATGTGGGGAAAGATTTAGAGCTTATTGGGCTACACTAGTAGTTTATATGTGGGGAAAGATTTATAGCTCATTGGGCTACACTTCTAGTTTGCATGTGGGGAAAGATTTAGAGCTTATTGGGCTACACTAGTAGTTTATATGTGGGGAAAGATTTATAGCTCATTGGGCTACACTACTAGTTTGCATGTGGGGAAAGATTTATAGCTTATTGGGCTACACTTCTAGTTTGTATGTGGGGAAAGATTTAGAGCTTATTAGGCTACACTAGTAGTTTGTATGTGGGGAAAGATTTATAGCTACACTTCTAGTTTGCATGTGGGGAAAGATTTATAGCTTATTGGGCTACACTTCTAGTTTGTATGTGGGGAAAGATTTAGAGCTTATTAGGCTACACTAGTAGTTTGCATGTGGGGAAAGATTTATAGCTTATTGGGCTACACTTCTAGTTTGTATGTGGGGAAAGATTTAGAGCTTATTAGGCTACACTAGTAGTTTGTATGTGGGGAAAGATTTATAGCTTATTGGGCTACACTTCTAGTTTGTATGTGGGGAAAGATTTAGAGCTTATTAGGCTACACTAGTAGTTTGTATGTGGGGAAAGATTTAGAGCTCATTAGGCTACACTAGTAGTTTATATGTGGGGAAAGATTGATAGCTTATTAGGCTACACTAGTAGTTTATATGTGGGGAAAGATTGATAGCTTATTGGGCTACACTAGTAGTTTATATGTGGGGAAAGATTGATAGCTTATTGGGCTACACTTCTTGTTTGTATGTGGGGAAAGATTTATAGCTTATTTGGCTACACTTCTAGTTTGTATGTTGGGAAAGATTTATAGCTTATTGGGCTACACTTCTAGTTTGTATGTGGGAGAAGATTTATAGCTCATTAGGCTACACTTTTAATTTGTATGTGGGGAAAGATTTATAGCTTATTAGGCTACACTAGTAGTTTATATGTGGGGAAAGATTGATAGCTTATTGGGCTACACTTCTTGTTTGTATGTGGGGAAAGATTTATAGCTTATTTGGCTACACTTCTAGTTTGTATGTTGGGAAAGATTTATAGCTTATTGGGCTACACTTCTAGTTTGTATGTGGGAGAAGATTTATAGCTCATTAGGCTACACTTTTAATTTGTATGTGGGGAAAGATTTATAGCTTATTAGGCTACACTTCTAGTTTGTATGTGGGGAAAGATTTATAGCATATTGGCTACACTTCTAGTTTGTTTGTGGGGAAAGATTTATAGCATATTGGCTACACTTCTAGTTTGTATGTGGGGAAAGATTTATAGCATATTGGGCTACACTTCTAGTTTGTATGTGGGGAAAGATTTATAGCATATTGGCTACACTTCTAGTTTGTATGTGGGGAAAGATTTATAGCATATTGGGCTACACTTCTAGTTTGTATGTGGGGAAAGATGTATAGCTTATTGGGCTACACTTCTAGTTTGCATGTGGGGAAAGATTTATAGCTTTTTGGGCTACACTTCTAGTTTGTATGTGGGGAAAGATTTATAGCTTATTGGGCTACACTTCTAGTTTGTATGTGAAAAATGCATCAAACACTACACTAGATGTCGGATGTAGTAACTCATCCGACTCGCCCCCAACTTGCTTGACACATATAATTACGTAAAAAGTTATACAACAAATAATTTAATCAGTCTCATCCGAAAAAGGACCATTGTGCCTTTCCCAAAGAATTTTCATAACTATATGTACTAGGATTAAATTAAATAATTTTTCGATTTCTTTTGCATTTGTATTTTTGTACGCATATCTCATGTATATATTTGAACTAAAACAGTATTCTGTCTATCCATACAATGCAACGAAGTGCTCAAAGACAGACAGACATTGCCCCTGCAAATAGGTCAAGTAAGTGAATGTGTGATAGATAAAATAACAGACATATTTGATTGATTGATTGGTGCTTAACGCCGCTTTCAACAATTTTTACAGTTAAATCACAGCGTTTCCTGGGTAAGTTACCAGTACTACTGGTCCATTTATCCCGACACCAGCAAGTCAGTTGTAATACTAAACCGCAACCCTGAGCGCCAAGGAGGGCAGCTATTACTACCATTTTTAATTTGTTTGTTTGGAGTTTAACGCCGCTTTCAACAGCTTTGGTCATATCACGGCGGTCAGTGCATGTTTTCCTGGCTTTCCCACACCAGTACTTACACAACATTCTTTCGAAGCCACTGACTACTTTCTCAAATAGATCAGAGGTGAGAGGCAATGGAAAACATCGCCCGAAAGAATGTCGCCGCAACCGGGTATCGAACCCGTGACCTCCAGATCACGAGTCAGATACGCTACCAATTGAGCTACCCGGCCGGGTACCATTTTTAAAGTCTTTGGTATAACCTGACTGGGGATGGAACCCGCAACCTCCCGCATCCGAGGCCACAGAGGCGATATTAACAGACAGATGCACAGCAAGACATTAGAGATCATTTGTCTGCATGATGTCCATTATTCCCGACACCATTAAGTCAAGTCATAATTTAAACCCCACAATCCTGAGTGCAAAGAAGGGAAAGCTATTTCTTCCATTCTTAAAGTCTTTGCTAGAGGCCAGCAGGGGATCAAACAAGCAACCTCTTGCATTGGAGGCAGAATTCGAGGGCTTGGTGTGAAACGGTTGTAACTAAAAACCTATCTTAAAAACCCTGGTTTTGGGGTAATTTTGACCACTTTGTAAACAATGCAAATTTAGATGCCATTGCTCGTTCTGAGCAATGGCATCTAAATTTGCATTGTTTACCAAGAAAAATGATTTAGCACTTATAAAGACTTTATGGCGAGGTGATTAACCTTGGTACAAAAATACCAATTTTAGTTACAACCGTTTCACGCTAAGCCCTCAAGATGCTCTACCACTACATCAACGAGTCATGTGAATGAACAAGGAAAGAAACACACATAAACTAATGCCATTAGGTCAGCATGTGAAAGTGTGACGGATGGATGGAGTGCAGACAACTGAAAAACAAGAAACTCCTGAAGGCGGTAAGGCCGGATTGTCGGCAATTTGACCTTGAAAATCGACAAACCAAGGTCAAGGTAACCATAGAAATCAATAGAACTTGTTACTGGTTACCTTCAGGCAAAGTTTTAAAAATGTTGACCGACAGACAGACAGATGGACAGACAGACGGACAGAAATCGCCAATCTATAGACCGAAATTGCTAGAGTAATCTGGCCAATTACTTACAATATAGGAAGTTGAGATGTCTGAGTTCAAATTGTCCCTGACAAATATATCTCCAGTGTAACTCCGAAGTAAAAGGCTGCAGAAAAGTACTGCCCTGTCACATACTACTGTATCTCTCCCTGTAAATAAAATTATATAGCCATGTATAAACAAGGAAAATAGCCATGTTATAACAAGGAAATGTATAGCCATGTTAAGTTTCAACCAGACCTTCAAGCCATGATATTCTCACAATACCTCAGTATTACTCATTTTCTAATCATCTTGACCCTTTCCCATAAATAATGAGGTGAAAAGTATTTAAACTATAAAACCTTGGAATGGCTAAAAGTAAGTTTTAATGTATGAAAATAAAATCTTTTTTACAGGTAATTACACATATTTTTCTTAATTTCAAATCTTTCATTATGCCAAGAACATTATTCTCTGCTTCTAATACTAATTAATCAAAGGAGATATCTTTTCCCCGACACAGACAATATTTGATGCAATTGCAGCAGGCAACCTATATTGAGGGAAAAGTAGAAAATGTTTTTTTTTTAATAAGCAATTTCTCCTTTTGCTTAATGTTTACAACTTTAATCAATATTTGTTCCTTCAGTCTGTAGCGATGCGGGCTGTCAATCCAGGGGTTGTGAGTTTGAATCCCGGCTCGGCCAAATTTCTTTCCGAGGATTGACAAAAGTCAATGCGACATGCGTCATTCGTCTTCCAGAAATTGGCTAAGTCTATGTGGAAAAGCAGCCAGTTGCTTGGGAAGATTGTTGTGTGGAGTACTGGTGTGAGAAAACCAGGAAATGCATGAGTAGGTGAACTGGCCGCCGTGATATAACTGAGAAATTGTTAAAAACGGCGTTAAACCCCAATAAATCAAATTAAATCAAATCCTTCATTTAGAGACAGTTTATTTATGTTTTCAAAGACGTCTGTTGCACATTTGTTGCATGTTGAAAAGGGTTAATAGGTTATACTATATACCAAATAACAAAACCTCTAGGAAAAGCAGTTTTGGACAAGAAGTTTTTATAAATTTTATAGCTTGTCCTTGTCATTCCAAACAGATTTCTGCAAGGAATTCAAATCTTTCAACTTTTTAGAGTCATAACCAGTCCTGTGAATTTATCAAACAAGCAGTTTCACAGGAGTAGGTTTGAACAGATGACAGACAGACAACAAAAAGATGATGAGAGATCACAACAGCTAATCTAAAACAGTATGTGCTCAGTTGAGCTAAATAAACCCCTTCCCACATACAGCACAGCACATCTGCAGCAGACTACTTAAAAACTTGTATAAATGAGAGTTTAATTATTAAAAACAGTTGATAATATTGTGGCAAAAGGAGAAATTGCTCTTTATTACCAATTTCTCCTTTTGTCACAATGTTTTCAAAAGTCATCTGCTGCAGAGGCGTCGGAAAGCATCTGTATGTGGGATAGGGCTAAAAGGAAAAAGATAATGCAACTTACAACTAGGTATTGGTCAATTGCTCTTGACGGAGTATAGATCACACTTCCTGGGGCAGTGTTAATATCAATGCCAGCAAAATAAGGTGCATTGTTGACAAAGACTGGTGGTGAAGTGCTCCTTCAAACCGTTATTCGAACAGTAGCCGTTCCATTTTTTTCTGGAGATGATTGGTCTCTAGCGATAGCGAGGAACTGTAAAAAAAAATTAGATTTTTAAAATTCAATTGTTTCTGTTTCCCTTATACAACAAAATCTGTAGCGGACGACTTTGAAATATGTTCAGAAAAATGTAGAAACAAATGTGATATTGTTGAATCGAGTTGAAAACAGTGTTGCAAAATGAGAAATTGCTCATGATGCTAAAGTGTATTCAAAAGTCATCTGCTACAGATGCGTCACAAAGCGTCTATGTGGGAAATGGTTAAGTGTTGACTTTCAATAAATTAAAGTGACGGGCAGACTGGCGAACCAGTGATATCTGTAGCAGATGACTTTGGAAACATGTTCGGAAAAATGTAGAAACAAATGTGATATTGTTGAATCGAGTTGAAAATATTGTTGCAAAATGAGAAATTGCTCATGATGCTACAGTGTATTCAAAAGTCATCTGCTACAGATGCGTCACAAAGCGTCTATGTGGGAAATGGTTAAGTGTTGACTTTCAATAAATTAAAAGTGACGGGCAGACTGGCGAACCAGTGATATCCTGGATATACACAAAATGTTATCAATTGATTGGGCAAAACACCCTTTTCAACTGCTTTTAAGTTAAGTTAGTAGATCCTGGTGGCCAAATCAGTAACCAGGTGTGTCTGTACTTTCTTACACCAGTCATCCACACAACATTCTTCCAAGGCAACTGGCTGCCTTCCAATATTGATAATTATATCCCATTGGTGGAAGATAAATGATACTAGTTGCAATGACTTGACAATCATTGAAAACAACCAAAGTTAGAGAGGGCTGCACGCCGGGGTTCTAACAAGAGATCCCTGGATCATACAGACTAGGCTATACATAAATCCGATATTCAATGCAGTATTTATGCCAATCAAAACTAGAAATATCACTGAAGGTGATGAATACCCCCAGCTGGTGCCTGACAATATACATATGCATGAGAAATTCAAGGGGCCATAACTCATTTAAAAATAATTCCAGTGCAACACGCCGACAATATGCACAACTAGGCTTGGTATCAATCATTCTTGTGAAGTTTTATTGAATTGTGACCAAGGGTTGCTGAGAAATAGTGTTCACAAGAAATGTCTACAGACTAACAATGTATGAGAAATGCAAGAAAAACTCATTTAAAAATAATTCCAGTGCAACACGCCGACAATATGCACAACTAGGCTTGGTATCAATCATTCTTGTGAAGTGATATTGAATTCTGACAAAGGGTTGCTGTGATATAGTGTTCATAAGAAATGTCCAGACCAACGGAGAGACCAACAAACCGACCGACCGACCGTCAAGCGTGACTCCTATACAGCCCCTATCAACACGCCGACAATATGCACAACTAGGCTTGGTATCAATCATTCTTGTGAAGTTATATTGAATTCTGACCAAGGGTTGTTGAGAAATAGTGTTCACAAGAAATGTCTATAGACCAACTATGTATGAGAAATTCAAGAAGCCATAACTCATTTAAAAATAATTCCAGTGCAACACGCCGACAATATGCACAACTAGGCTTGGTATCAATCATTCTTGTGAAGTTATATTGAATTCTGACCAAGGGTTGTTGAGAAATAGTGTTCACAAGAAATGTCTATAGACCAACTATGTATGAGAAATTCAAGAAGCCATAACTCATTTAAAAATAATTCCAGTGCAACACGCCGACAATATGCACAACTAGGCTTGGTATCAATCATTCTTGTGAAGTTATATTGAATTCTGACCAAGGGTTGTTGAGAAATAGTGTTCACAAGAAATGTCTATAGACCAACTATGTATGAGAAATTCAAGGGGCCATAACTGATTCAGTGCAACCCCAAACCAAAACAGCGAGCTTAATTAAGTTTGCAGCAAGGTTGTGGCAAGATTGCAACTAAGCGTGCCGTAATCTTATTTAAGCATGCAGTTAGATTGCGATAGGAACATTCGCGATCTTAATAGTAAGCATGCGCAAGCCGATTATTTAATTAAGCTTGCAGAATGGTAGTTTTTTGCGTACTTCCCGCAACCTTATTAAGGTTGCGCAAACTTGCAAGGTTGTGCATGCTTGCGATAGGAACCTTTACGATCTTAATTGTGCGCTTGCAAGCTTGCGCAATCATACCTAGGTTGCAGGGTTGCACGCTTGCAAGCTTGCGCGATCATATGGAGCTTGCGGGGTTGCAGGCATAATCGCACGCTTGCAAGGTTGCGCATGCTTTCGATAGGAACCTTTACAATCTTAATTGCGCGCTTGCAAGCTTGCGCAATCATACCAAGGTTGCAGGGTTGCACGCTTAAATTTTTGAAAACATACAGCCACAATTATATAAAACAATAATTAAAGAATAGAGTTGAAAACATTTTGGCAAAAGGAATATTGCTTGTTATAATCGATTTCACCTTTTGTCACATTGTTTTCAATAGTTATCTGCCTGCTGCATGTGTATCAAGATGCATCTATATGAGAGAAAGGGTTAATAATGTCTTTAGAATCATATCTGATACTTTCCTACAATGGTATATGAAATAGAAAACTTATATATATGTTAAATAGAAAGCTTCTATGTAAAATAGAATTATATATACTTATACCCAAACCAAAACAATAGCAATCTTAAGATAAGTTTGAGCTTCATTTAACTGTTTTATGGTCGTATAAGACCTTTCACCCATTCTCATACACAACAAATCTGCAGTAGGCAATTGAAATAATCAGGAGAAAAATATTGAAAATATATTTAAACAAAAGTAATGTTTTTGAAAACATTGTGACGAATGGAGAAATTGCTCAATATAAACTAATTCTTCTTTACCAAAGATTTCAAATAACATCCAAAATCATATTGAAATTTTAATTATTTTATGCATAAATTGAAAATATGTATACTAATAATTACTGAAATTTTCTGTCTTAACACTTTCCAACATAATAAATGTTCACTATAAATCACTGAATAAACAGTCATTAACTAAAGAAGTTTACCTGTCAAGAATTTCCATTTTACCAGTTGCAGACATTGCCATTTCTGAGTAAATTCTGTACTTTAAATCTTCATTTAAAGTTTATTTTATCTGCATTTTCATTATCATGTAAAGAAGTGTTACTGACAAGTCCTTTTGAAAATTATATTTGATGATAAACTAGAATATTGTGAAAAACATTGCCTAAATTTTAACTGCCACATGGGAAGCCTCCATTTTGAAAATTAGAAAATCAACTTCCTGTTGTTGTTGTTGCAAACTTGCAAGCTTGTCGCAAACATAACTAATTCTAAGTTTGCGGCAAGCTTACGAGAAGTTTGCGAAACAAGAACTATCCGCAAGCTTAATGTCCTTGCGCACGCCAGCAAACTTAAATTTCTAGGGCTGCAAGCTTAATAAGATTACAGTGAGCTTGCGCAAGCTTATGGCGCACTTGTCACGAGCTTGCTGCGAGCTAGTATTTTGGTTTGGGACACGCAGACAATATGCACAACTAGGCTTGGTATCAATCATTCTTGTGAAGTTATATTGAATTCTGACCAAGGGTTGCTGTGATATGGTGTTCACAAGAAATGTCCAGACCAACGGACCGACCGACCGTCAAGCGTGACTCCTATATAGCCCCCATATACTACCTATCTGGGGGTATAAAAATCAATATGTTTCGACTACCAAAAAAGAAAGCCATGTGATGCATGAGAACAAGGTAGTTTTTAGCAACAAATTGTTGGTTTGTTGGTTATGCATGACATTGATTGTGGCTTATAAACCGATCTCGGATCTATGAAATCTGGCTTACAAAACATTCTACATATCAGTGGCCAAAACGAGCCAGTGCATGAGAAAAAGGATAAAAGTTGGCATTTGGAAACAGTAAAGATAAAGATCAGTCTGAGCATTTGCACAGTCTCGTTCAAAATTTACACTGTTCTCACAAGCTTGTCTGATGCTTCTGTCAGTTTGTGTGTATGATGAAATGACTGCGCATGTAGGTGGACAGGTTAATCTCAACCTACACTGTTCAGAAGTGCAAACTTCTGTGACTTCTGTGAGGATATATGATGATAGAAATAGAGAAAATGCATTTCCAAACAGGATAATTTGTTCATCATGACTCATGAGCAACTTCTCCTTTCCCATCTTCCGTCTTTAACCCTTTCCCTCATACGACAATTCTGTAGCAGACAACTTTGAACGTATTGTCAAAAATAGAAAAAATCTCTATAATTAAATAGAACCTATGACTAAACGTAGAAAACATTGTGGCAAAAGGAAAAATTGCTTGTTTTGAGCAATTTCTTCTTTTGTCACTATGTTTTCAAAAAGCCGTCTGCTGCAGAGGCATCAGAAAGCGTCTATATGAGGAAAAGGGTTAAACTATAACACCATTGTGAGTGTCTTTCATTCTTTTCAACAAATGCTTTCAACTTAGAAGAGTCTATTACTTCCATATCAGGATGATAATAAAAGATATTTTCTTCCATACCAGGTAGCTGTTGATGGCAGTATCTGTCAAAACTCGGCGGAGAGAAATCAAACCAGTAGATGGCCCCGTGTAGAAATTGTCAATAGGCGAGGCCTCGAAGCAGCCCTGCATCACGCTGCTGTATGAGATCACATCCTAAAGATATAAAATGAAAAATTAGATACAACAAAAGTGGACTGTTTGTAAACACTTTCAACTTTCAAAAAAAAAATCTGTTACATCACAGCCATTCCTGGGCCAGTTACCAGTACTACTGGTCTATTTATTTAAACTCCAGGGGTCCAACATTATATTTACCACAATATCCTGAGTGCTTTAGAGAGAAAGCCATTCTAACCATTTTTAAGCCTTTCCCTCATATAGACGCTTTCTGACTCCTCTGCAGCAGACGGATTTTTGAAAACATAGTGACAAAAGAAGAAATTGCTCAAAACAAGCAATTTCTCCTTTTTGCCACAATGTTTTCCACTTTTAGTCATAGAAAATCTCTATAATTGAATTGATAACCTATTTTTTGACAAAATATGTTCAAAGTCGTCTGCTGCAGAATTGTATTTGGTTTACAAGTTTTTAATCCTTTCACACAATACAACAAAATGTTGCAGATGACTTTTAAAACATCTTTGCAAATATATGGAATATCTGTTTATTGAAAGTATAACTCTTCAAAAGAGCTGAAAACATTTTGACAAACATAGAAATCGCTCATCATGAGCAATTTCTCCTTTTACTACACAGTTTCCTAAAGTGGTCTGCTACAGATGAGTCAAATGAATCTACAGGTCGGAAAAAGTCGTCTTCTCCAAATATGTTGTATATTGAAAAGGTTTAAAAACCCATTCATTACATGATGCACTACTGGCAGCCAGTCAAATTTAAATAATCTGAACAAAGATGGGAAAATATAAAACAAGAGGGCCATGAGGCCCTGGAATCGCTCACCTGAGAAAGGGCTATTTAAGACTTTACTTTTTCAGCGCCAATGGCAATATCATCAAGACAAACTTTCTGACAAAATTTCAAGCTGCTCAAGTCAAAAATGCAATCTCTATAATGTTTACTAGATTGTTCTAGAATTAAGCCTAGTGACCTAGTTGTTGACCTGACCCGACCAATATTCAAACGTGACCTAGATATCACTAATGCAAACATTCTGACAAAGTTTCAACATGCTCAAGCCAAAAATGTGGCTTCCAGAGTGTTAACAAGATTTTCCTTAAATTTGGCATAGTGACCTAGTTTTTGACCGGTCATGACCTATATTCAAACTTACCCTAAATATCACTAAGACAAACATTCCGACATAGTTTCAACATGCTCATGCCAAAAATGTGGCTTCCAGAGTGTTAACAAGATTTTCCTTACATTTGGCCTAGTGACCTAGTTTTTGACCAGACATGACCAATATTCAAACTGAACCTAGATTTTATCAAGACAAACTTTCTGACAAAGTTTCAACATGCTCAAGTTAAAAATGCGGCTTCCAGAGTGTTAACAAGCTTTTCCTTCAATTTGGCCTAGTGACCTAGTTGTTGACCCAACATGACCTATATTCAAACTTGGCCTAGATATCACTCAGACAAATATTCTGACAAAGTTTCAGCATGCTCAAACCAAACATGTGGCTTCCAGAGGGTTAACAAGATTTCCCTTACATTTGGCCTAGTGACCTAGTTTTTGACAGGACATGACCCATATTCGAACTTGGCCTAAATATCATCAGGACAAACATTCTGATAAAGTTTCAAGATGCTCAAGTTTAAAATACTGCTTCCAGAGTGTTGACAAGATTTTCCTTCAATTTGGCCTAGTGACCTAGTTTTTGACCTGACATGACCCATATTCAAACTTGGCCTAGATATCACTTAGACAAATATTCTGACAAAGTTCCAACATGCTCAAGCCAAAAATGTGGCTTCCAGAGTGGTAACAAGATTTTACTTAAATTTGGCCTAGTGACCTAGTTTTTGACCAGTCATTACCTATATTCAAACTTAGCCTAGATATCACTAAGACATTCCGACATAGTTTCATCATGCTCAAGCCAAAAATGTGGCTTCCAGAGTGTTAACAAGATTTTCCTTACATTTGGCCTAGTGACCTAGTTTTTGACCGGGCATGACCCATATTCAAACTTGGCACTAAGACAAACATTCTGACAAAGTTTCAACATGCTCAAGCCAAAAATGCGGCTTCCAGAGTGTCTACAAGATTTTCATTAAATTTGGCCTAGTGACTTGGTTTTTGACCCGACATGACCCAGTTTCAAACTTGACCTAGAAATCATCAAGACAAACTTTCTGACAAGGTTTCAACATGCTCAAGTTTAAAATATGGCTTCCAGAGTGTTAACAAGATTTTCCTTCAATTTGGCCTTGTGACCTAGTTTTTAACCCGACATGACCTATATTCAAACTTGGCCTAGATTTGATGGAAATATGTTCTGATAAACTTTCATGAAGATTGGATGCAAAATGTTGCCTCTAGAGTGTTAACAAGCAAATGTTGACGACGGACGACTGAAGACGGACAAAAGGCAATCACAAAAACTCACCTTGAGCACTTTGTGCTCTGGTGAGCTAAAAAGCCATTGCAGAACAGAATAGAAATTACTGTTAGAAAGAAAATTCATAATTGCAAGCATAACTCGGTCTTTGTTTTTCCTAAGCCAAGTTTTACACAGCTTTCAACATTTGTTCAGTTATATCACAGCCATTAAGTTAATAGTACTACTGGTCCATTTATCCCGACACCAGGCTGCCGGATCTAACCAGAGATCCTGAGTCCCTAGACTGGGATACCTAGTCAATACAGATAAAGCTATAGGAATGTGGGTTATTAGGAATTATCCATTCTACATAGAAAATATGTCAAAATGTGAAATAGACAAGGTGTTCATTTGAATTTACCCTTTCCCCCTTACAAGAAATCTTCAGAAGATGACTTTGGAAAGATCTGCACAAACTATTGTAATTCTCTACAAATTGATGCAAAATTATCTTCAGAAGATGACTTTGGAAAGATCTGCACAAACTATTGTAATTCTCTACAAATTGATGCAAAATTATATATTGAGTTGAAAACATTATGGACAATAGCGAAACTCATAATTTTTCCATTTGCCACAATGTTTTCAAAAGTCGTCTCCTCAGATATGTCAAAATGTGACTACAGGTGGGAAAGGGTTAATTTAGCTCACTCATGTAAATCACTAAACACTTACAAAGATATCACCATCATTAGCAGATAGCTGCACGATGCTCGAACCTAGAGCCAGATTCTCGGTCATAAAATTGTTGAGTGAAAATTTGAGTGTTCAAGTTGCGCGTGACAGTGATTGTGACTGTTGAAAGTGCCTCCTGGGTGTTTGTTGAAGTAAAGCTCCTGGTGGCTCGGACTAAATTAGAAAATTAAACCATGAATTGTTTTTGAATTTTCGTTCATTATAACTAAGGTAGCATGCAGAGGAAAAACATCAATAACCTATGAACATTTCTGAAAAAACCCTAACAGCAATTCTACCCTGAATGACACTATGATAATCAAAAGTCGACGTTTTATGAAAACTTTCTAACATATGAAAGTTTAAGCCAGAATTTTTGATAACTCTTGATGTCTTGAAGCAGATGACTTTTGAAAACATTATGTTAAAAAGAGAAATGGCTCATTATATTTTCAGCCTAATTTAATAATTTTAGTTTTACTTACGGATGTTTTTCACTTTTTGTCCAAATGTGTTTTCAAATTTGTCTGCTGCAGATTTGCCATATGTCATGTAGGAGAGAGATCAAAACATAATTCAGTTAACCCCTTTCCCTCACATAGATGCTTTCCGACAGCTCTGCAGCAGACGTTTTTTTGAAAACATGGCGACAAAAGAAGAAATTGCTCAAAACAAGCAATTTCACCTTTTGTCACCGTGTTTTCCACTCTGTTCAATTATTGTACCTTAATTTAAAGGGAGTTTCCAATTTTGTTTGGGTATGTTTTCAAAGTCGTCGGCTGCAGATTTGTTTTATGTGGAGAAGGGCTAAAATAAAACTGAACCTACCGTATATGTAGTCTTTTTTGTTGAGATCCAGACGTAGACCCGATCTCACCTGGATGTCTTCTGAAGTCGAGCTAATATTGAAGTAATCTGGCACGTCACTAAATCCCGTCAAGCTGTAGATTTCACCAGGCTAACAAATAACAAGAAACCACTGAAGACGGTAAGGCCGGATTGTCGGCAATTTGACCTTAAAAAATCGACAAACTAAGGTCAAGGTCAAAGTAACAATAGAAATCAATAGAACTTGTTACTGGTTACCTTCAGGCAAAGTTTCAAGTTTGCAACCCTTTCTTGTGCTGAGATTTTGCTTAACCAGAAACTTTAACCATTTTGCCTAACCTAAAACTTTAACCAAAATGTTGATGGACAGACAGACAGACAGACGGACATCGCCAATCTATAGACCGGAATTGCTTAAGCAATCCGGCCAAAAAGGACATGAATAACAAGTTGACCAACATGACCCTAAATCAATCACTTGAGTGATAGTAACCCTTTACCTCATATAGATAGCTTTTTGAAAACAGTGACAAAAGAAGAATTTTTTTAAAACAAGCAATTTCTTCCTTTGTCACAATGTTTTCCACATTTAGTCATAGGTTATCCATTCAATTATAGAGATTCTAGTTTTTGACAAAATATGTTAGATTTTATCTGCTGCAGAATGAGTAAAAGCTAATATTAGGTAAAATTTGCTTAAGAGTGGCAAAGAAACTACAAGGAGTGAACATTGTAAACAAGAAGCCCATGAGGGCCTATGCTCTACTGGGATGGTTCTTTGGTCATTACCAATCCAGAGCATGTAAGTATGGTGAAGATCGGATAGTAAATGGAGGCTCAATTGTGTTCACAAGCCGTTTTATAGCAATTTTGACAATTTCAAGGGCCATAATCCAGTCCTTAATGGGCGGATATGGCTGGTTTGCGAAAGAAACCAAGCTCTCATCAATATTTAATTACTATTTAAGTTTGGTGAAGATCAAATACTAAATAAAGCCTCTATTGTGTTCACAAGCTCTATTATAAGAATTTCGACAATTCCAAGGGCCATACTCCAGTCTTGCATAGGCGGATCTGGCTGGTTTGCAAAAGGAACGGAGCTCTCGTGGATATCTAACTACTGTATAAGTTTAAATGAGATACAATCAAAACTGAAGACTTTATCGCGTTCACAAGCTCTATTATAGCAATTCTGAGAATTTCAAGGGCCATATTCCAGTCTTAAATAGCAGGATCTGGCTTGTTTGCAAAAGGAACCAAGCTCTCATGAGTACCTAACTACTGTGTAAGTTTGGTGAAGATCAGATAGTAAATGGAGCCTCTATTGTGTTCACAAGCTCTACTATAGCAATTTTGACAATTTCAAGAGCCATAATCCAGTCTTGCATGGGCAAATCTGACTGGTTTGCGAAAGGAACCGAGCTCTCATGGATATCTAACTACTGTATAAGTTAGATTGAGATACAATCAAAACTGAAGACTGTATCACATTCACAAGCAATAATTATTATTGTTTATGGATGCACGGACGCATGGTGTGGTGTCTGTCATCATATCGCTTTGTCAGACAGGAAGGCGATGCCACGATAGCACGATGGTAATGACACGATGACACGATGGTGATGACACGATGACACGATAGCATGATGACGCGATGACACGATGGTGATGGAGCGATGCTACGATGGCACGATGACGATAACGCAATATTATATCGCGCCATCGTCATCGTGCCATCACCATTGTGTCATCGTACCATCACCATCGTGTCATCACCATCGTGCTATCGTACTATCGTACTATCGTAGCATCGCCTTCCTGTCTGACATGCGCATAGACTCCCAATTGCGTCATGATGTCGTCTGAGGAAGAAAGCGGTAAGTATTTAAAGCGGATTAATTTATAAAATGAATGACACAAATAAACATCTGTATCTCCAGATACGTATAACCGGACACAAAATAACCCCGAATACTTGAATCCATGATGTCTTCCATTACTTTACTTTCCGTTTGCGCATGTCAGACAGGAAGGCGATGCTATGATGACACGATGGTGAGGGTAGGATAACCTTAAATAAATTCCCTTTTCAGTGCTCAGCAGCATCTGTATCTCCAGATACGTATAACCGGATACAAAATAACCCCGAATACTTTAATCCATGATGTCTTCCATTACTTTAATTTCCGTTTGCGCATGTCAGACAGGAAGGCGATGCTAAGATGACACGATAGTGATGGTACGATGACACGATGGTGATGACACGATAGCACGATGACGATGGCATGATGACACGATGGTGATGACACGATAGCACGATGACGATGGCACGATGACACAATGACGATGGCACGATGGTGATGACACAATAGCACGATGACGATGGCACGATGACACGATGACAATGGCACGATGGTGATGGCACAATAGTACGATAGCACGATAGTATGATATTACGATGGTGATGACACGATGGTGATGGCACGATGACGCGATGTAATATCGCGTCATCACCATCGTGTCATCGTCATATCGTGTCATCACCATCGTGTCATCGTACCATCACCATCGTGTCATCACGCTATCGTGGCATCGCGTGTGCACGATAGCACGATGGCCCTAACGGTGCACCGTAGAAAACATATAGGGAAAATTATGAAAAATCTCCATAAACAAGTGGCAAAAGGAGAAATTATTCTTAACATGCTCATGCTGAACAAATTATCCATTTGCTAGAAGGCTTTCAAAAGACATCCGATGCAGACACGTCAAAATGAGTAACATTTCCTTCAAAAAATGTTTTCTTAAATTGATTCATCAGGGTTTAACGCCATTTTTAAAATATTCTCAGTCATATCACGGCAGCCAGTTCACCTTCTCATGTGTATTTCTTGCACCAATACACACAACATTATTTCCAAGCAACTGGTTTCTTTTCCACATAGAAGACAAATGAAGCTTGTCACAGTGACTTTGTCAAATTTCGGAAAGAATGTTGGCCGAGCTTGGGTTTGAAATCACAACCCCTGGACTGAAAGCCCGCGAAGCTACAGGCTGATCTTCCAGGGCTCGGCTTATACAACTCCTAAAACAGGTAAACAGTTATAAAAGACACAAAAACTTACCCTGTAAAAAGTATTAAAGTTGCTGAGAACAGACTGAAGAAGTGTGATCATCCCTGTGTTTGGATTGATGAAAAAGATGTTCTGGATGTTCTGGTTGGTAGTTATTTGATAAAACACTGTTTTCCGGAACCTAAAAAACAAACAACAGAACTCTAGAAGGCTTCTTAACCCTTTCCCTCATATGACAATTCTGCAGCAGACGACTTTGAACAGGTTTTGCCAAAAAATGGAAAATCTCTATAATTGAATGGATAACCTATGACTAAAAGTGGAAAACATTGTGGCAAAAGGAGAAATTGCACGTTTTGTGCAATTTCTTCTTTTTTCACTATGTTTTCAAATAGCCGTCTACTGCAGAGGCGTCAGTTAGCGTTTATATGAGGGAAAGGGTTAATTAAACCTTTTCCACATCAAATCAGACGACTGTGAAACTATAGTAAAAAAATCTGAAAATCTTTATCAATGTTGGTATATTTACTGAAAAAGTTGAAAACATTGTGGCCAAAGGAGAAAGTGCTTGTTTAATGGCAAGATTAAACGAGATTATTATATACAATATTTTTATCAACTGCAAACCACTTTGGGGATCACACAGAGATGACGTAGCCGGGTCAGCGTCCGAGAGTCAATCTTTAGAGCAAGTAGATCATTTCCAAATATGCATGTGTTTTGTATTTATAAATACCGGATATTTAATCTAAACGGAGAAATGATTTACTATGGTGATAGAAGAATCAAACAAGACGAATGTTTGACGCAAAGCGTCAAAGAGAAGCCGCAATTTTATGTTGTTCATGTAGAAATAAGAAAAAAGAACATTTAAATCCACAAACAACTGTAGACGGTAATATGCCAACATTTTTATCCCTTTGAAGACTGTTGTCTACTTCAAATTACCTCCCTTTAAGCAAAAAAAAGGATATTTACCTTGTGATTCGTATGAATAAGATTTAAATTAGTAACAACATCAAAATCAAATTTAAGCCAAGATAAATGTGTACACATTTCATTAATTGTTTGTAGATACCCTAATGTATAGGTATGAATATAAAATTTATAAGCTTATAAACAAATTCTCATTTCAACGTACTAAGTCTGTGAATCTCTCAGAAAGACACATTTCAAAATACCAACATGTTAAAGTAAATTTAAGTATGAACCGTTTTTGTATGTACTGAAACTAGAAACGTCCATTTGTGTATAAGTATATTTCCAATATTTGCGATTTTATATTGAGACTAGCTAACCCGGCACGACATGATCTTCCTCTACCAAATTGTTTGTTGTATGTGGGAAACGGTTAGCTGCTGAACATGTATTTAAATGTTTAGCTCTGTTAAATATTTGTATTCCATTTAAATTGTTTATTCAAATCGTCATACATGTGTATTATTAGACAAAGGTGTCAGACCAAATAGGAACTTAGTTAAATTGTGCATATATACTTCAAACTACCTCCCTTTAAGTACTACCAGGATTTTTTTCTTGTGATTCGTATGAATGAGTTTGATAAACATTAACATTTCAACTAGACGGCAACATTTATTGTGAAACAGATATTTCTGTGGTTTATATATGTTCATGTCTGGACTTCTTCATCTAGAATAGCATGTAAGGAACCAGATTACATTTAATGCGTACCTCTCTTGTTCATGGTTCCCGGTTTAACATACTATCAAACTAAAAAAGCGTCTGAGGCAGGTAACCAATTCAGTTTACTGTTTAGACTAGATACAGTATGAATTTCGCTTAAATAAAAATGTACATATATTCAATTAATATACTGGCCTTTGTCTTTTGTTTTTAATTTGTAAAACTCACACATGTATATAGAGTGTAAAAGGGATGTTTTAAAAGTCATTAACTTAAATTAATGTACTTAGTAAGGACAAAGAGAAATCAAGATATGTGGTCACGCTGGCAGGTCTAAATATTCCCCTTGTTCGAAATTTCTAAGCATCCCTACAGGAAGCCGCCTCCTGGCGACTTCCAATAATATAGGGTGGGTTGTGGTGGGTGTGTAATCCCCAAAGTGGTTTGCAGTTGATAAAATATAGATCAAACTTCACCTTCCCTAAGGTAAGTCTTTTTTAATCTTCCCATTTTATCAACTGCATAACCCCTTTGGTGACCCCTACAGAGATTTTAGAGTTGATTCTTCAGAACCAAAGGAAGAGCAAAATATCTATATATAGATAACGGTAGATGTGTATTATAAAACTGTTATATGAAACAAATATGTACAGATTACAACTGTTCCCCAGTAATGAACTGTGTACAAATTGTTCTTATTTCAATATATGAGAAATGTTACTAGCATTACTAGTCTATTGTCAGTGTTGTACCACAGACTGATAAGTACTTTTGTCATTTACTTCTTTGTCGTAAAACCTAGCAAATGTCTATGCACTTTTCCATCCTGCAGTTTTTATAATTTCTGACAGTGAAACGCCCCAAAGTTTTGCTGCAGATGTTGAAGCTGCCCTTGTACTGTGGGCACCATAATGATTACTTATTCCAGCCTTTGACATCAGCATTTTGACCCATCTTGACACAGTTTTGCAAATTTACGAATTGTTACCTTGAACTTTACCAAAATTGTATGGCAAATAGAAATTAACTCATCCCGACGGATCAAAGTTAATGTTACAGACATTGTTTCTGAACACAAAACAAAACCTAAAAATGTGATCTGTCTACAAGGCAATAAAACTGACTTGTCGGGATGAACAGTTAACCCCAATGAATCCATGAGTGAAAAAGTTGCCAGTACATTTTCCCTACATCTTCCCCAAGTTTGCCCCTGTAAACACGAGTCATCGATGTAACTTGTACTATGCAACCTTGTGCTCTTAAGGTTGCAAACACTGGTTTCATTATTTTTGTAAAAACCCAAGGAGATGTAGATAGGCCCATGACCAATGACGTGAATTGATATTTTGTGCTTTCATACCAAAATCTGAAATATTTTCGATCTTCTACTCTGACTGGGATGGAATAAAAGGCTTCTGAAAGATCAATTGACACAAAATAACAGTTTTGCCGCATTGACTCAACAGCTGATTTTAATGTCTTCATTTTGAAATGTATATGTTCCATGCAGTCCAAGTTGAACTGTATTAAGTTTAAAATGACTCGTACTTTCCCATCTTTTTTGGGTCTAATAAACAAGTTTGATACATATTCATCCCTATCCCGAGCACCATGGCAAACTGGTTCTATAATTTTGCTATTTAAAAATCTGCCTAGTTCTGAGTTTATTAAGTCCCCCTCCACGTTTTGAAATTGTATAGGTTTTGGTATTGATTTTGAAATGGTGTTTAACATAATTCTACTTTATAGCCCGAAATAGTTTGCAAAATCCACTTGTCATTTGTTATTTATTGAAATTTTCCCTTGTTTTTCCTGCTACAAAGTTATCTCTGTTATTTACGAAATTTATTTTTGTCACATCCTTACTTACTTCCTGGTCATTTATTTTTTGTATTTTCCTCCCGATTCCTGCTTGTGGAAACCCTTTTTTGGTTGCCATTGTTGTTTTTGTGTACGCCGGTGGTGACTGTAATTCGGATTGTATGGCGCGCTCTTGTATGGGGGAGTGGTTCTCTGTTGGTATGACTGGTTTTGCACACACCCACTTTTGGACAAAAAAGGTTTCTGTGGTGTCACCTGGATGTCTTTTTCACTCAAGGATTTAACCCTTTCCCTCATATAGACGCTTTCTGACACCTCTGCAGCAGACGGCTTTTTGAAAACATAGTGACAAAAGAAGAAATTGCACAAAACGTGCAATTTCTACTTTTGCCACAATGTTTTCCACTTTTTGGCATAGGTTATCCATTCAATTATGGAGATTTTCTATGTTTTGACAAAATACATTCAAAGTCGTCTGCTGCAGAATTGTGGTATGAGGGAAAGGGTTAAGGTCTTCTTTGATTTTTTCCCCAAACAACTTTGTTGCAGGCGGGACTGTTGCCATGCATTGGGATTTGACTTGTGGCAACATTTTCTTGAACATCATCTCCCGTCGTACTTTGTTATTAAAAGTAACAGTGGACACCATCATTTTATAGGTGTACATGACAAGTTCACAAAGTTGAGCTTTGTCCGTGTCTTTTGATGTTTGCAACAGATCCAGTGTTTTAATCATTGGGACCAGACAAGCTGACATTTGGGCAGACGCTTTCTGTATCTGAACGTCCCTGGCTTTTGTTGGGCGCTCCAATTTTTTCCAAATGAAAGAGTCGGCTAATGGAACTTGCAAGTTATCCACGTTGTCTGGTCTCCTGTATTTTTCTCGAAGCTCCTTGAATTTCTCCTCATCAAAGGTGCCTCTGAGACTGGCGTTTGTCACCTGTGCCATCTTTACTGATATACTTTCACCTGTAGTTGTTTTCTCCTAAAACAAATTCTCAAGCTCTGCAAAGAACTCGCTTTCCTCAATTTCAGTTTCTTGGTTGACAAACAACTGATCAATGTTATTAATATTTATAGTCTCCCCCTCGTCTTCAGCCTCACTGTCGAAGGAATCGTTTCCAATGTCCCCTTCCAGAGTGGATTTCTTGCTAGTAGAGGGCCCTTCTCCCTCATTTGGTGAAGCTTTCCTTTTTAGTGTGGATACTTCCGACTGCAATTTTTGCACATTGTCAGCCACACATGACAATTTCTGACTATGTTTAGTTAGCTCATAGTTAGCTCATGGAGCGTATCTGTCATCGTCTTCAGGATAGTCTCCCCTTTGTCAATAAACCTTGACATTTCCCCTTTTTCAGACTCCTTTTTATTCTTCGTATCCGCCCTGACCTTCTGCCAACATTTCTTGACCAACAAGGGACTCTGTGAAAGACAAAGGACGCTAACCCTAACCCATCAGCCCCTTTTCTGAGAACTAACCATCCGAAATCCTCACACATTATTAACAGAATTTGTATTAAACTATTAGCCTTACGCTGATTATTTTCAATTTATATCTTTGCGTTACACAAATAACCGAGAACTGGACTCGGCCCTAACGGTACGCTATGGCACTTTATTCCAACTGTACGTACGTATAGCCATGTACAATATATACAGAAATCTTTACAATAAAGTCGTTTCAACTAACTAAGGGGAGCTGTTCCTACATGGTTTTTACAACCAGAATGGCGAATTAGAGAGAATAAAGGAAAAATAGATTATGTGAGAATAATATAATTTCTTACCGACACATGGAATATAATTTCCTAAAATTATTCCCTCACTCACTGAATTAAAAGATGAAAAGTATTAAAATTGTCTTTGCTTATTTAATAGATCAACTGTCGCAGACACTAATTGGCCTCGAATTGACTCTCGGACGCTGACCCGGCTACGTCATCTCTGTGGAGTCCACCAAAGGGGTTATGCAGTTGATAAAATTATTAAACAAACAAGAGCTGTCAGAGGACAGCGCGCTCTACTATTCCATCGCTTATTTAAGTTACTGAGATAATGGACTCTAATGTAGTTGCATGCAAAACATTAACCACAATTTCTTAAAGGGTGATAATTTGCATTATATGCAGGATAGAGTTACTTAACTTGATTATTCTAATAGGTCTGATGGTTAGGAAGGCAATGGAATGCATCAAGTAGTTAATAAGATATGTAGTTGCACGCAAACCTTAAACCATAATTTTAAGTAAAACAAGAGGGCCATGATGGCCCTGGATCGCTCACTTTAATTATACAATGTACTGCAATGCAAAACACATCAAGACAATTATTCTGAATGCAACCTCCACAGTGTTAACAATATTTTCCTTCATTTGGCCTATAGTGATCTGTATTTTTGGGATAGGGGCGTTTCGCCACTATCCCATAGCGAAGCTGCTTTCGAAAAGTCGGATTAAAGCTGCAACCACAGTCCACATGTGTATACCTACACCAAAATCGAGTTTTGATTGGTTATAATCTGCCTTTTCAACGATTTCATTGGTTCGACCGAATCACGAAACCCTCCGCTTGCATAAATTTATGAGACAAAATAGTTTCTATGAATAAAACACACTCTGAACTATGGTTGACCTCAATGTCAGTAGTGTGAGGTAACGTCGACCGTTCTGTGACCCCATTAGTTTACAACAGTCGACTTATAGAGAAATGTGCAAAGCACTGTAAATAAAATTATTGAAAGGAGTTGAAACCATTGTGGCAAAAGTAGAAATTGCCTAAGAAAAGCAATTTCCCCTTTTGTCACAATGTTTTCGATTGTCGTCTGCTGCACATGCGTCTGTAGGCGGAAAATGTTTACATCCTCCCCATGGAAGCGGAACCCTTTCCGTGATACTATAACAGTTCGAAAATGGAGCTATTGCTGACAATGAGCAATTCCTCCTTTTCACACAATGCTTTCAAACACGTTTCAAATTAATTCTTTTCATATTTAAACGTTTTACTATGGACGTTCTTTCCCTCTTTCTCCCTTCCGGACACATTTTGAATAACATGCTTGAGATGAATGATTACGAGCAATTTTGCCTTACATCAAGGGGAAAAATATATAGTTGAAACCTTTGTGGAAAAAGAGGAAATGGGTCATGATAAACAATTCTGCAGCCGTCTGCTGCACATGCGTCAAAAAGCGACTGTAAGCGGGTAAGGGTTGAACCGTTCCCCGTTATAGCTACTTAGTTACAAACAAATGTTGAAAGTATATTTGCAAACGGAGCAATTGCTGACAATGAGCAATTCCTCCTTTTCAAACAATGCTTTGAAACATGAATCAATTTGTTTCTATAACCTAGATAACGAAAACATTTGTCTACAGTTATTATTTTAACCTTTGCCCCTTTTAGACACATTTGACTAACCTTAACAGATGAATGATAATCAACAAGTTTGTCTTTTTCCACAATGTTTTCATCACTATTCAAAATCATACTTTTATTAATTCAGGTCAATAGTTATGCCTTAGTTCAATGTTGTTTGCTGTATATTTAGTCTATGTGGTCAAGGTTAAGGAATACTGTAAACAAACTTGTTACAACATAATTCGTCCAAAGAGAGAGGTCCTACTGTGTATACATGCCATGAAATAATGTTACAAACGGTCTCACCGCTACTGGGGAATTGTTGGTAAAACAGGTCGCGTTTTGTGTTGAATATTCTCATGTGTCGCTGTATGTAGACCCCACTAGGAAATAGAAATTAAATCTACAAATTATAGATAAGTTAATTTCAACATTGATTGATTGGGGTTTAACGCCGTTTTTAACATTTCTTCAGTCATATCACGGCGGCCAGTTCACCTACAAATGTATTTCCTGGTTTTCTCAAACCAGTACTCCTCACAACAATCTTCCCAAGCAACTGGCTGCGTTTCCACATAGACTTAGCCCATTGGTGAAAGACGAATGACGCATGTCGCATTGACTTTTGTCAAACGTCGGAAAGAAATTTGGCCGAAATTGTCAACACATCCGAGTTATAACCGCAAGGTCATTATTTATTTTATAATTGAGGCGCTTCTAGCGATTTTGGGACTAAAATTATAATGTATATGCATTTGCGTTAATTGAAGACTCAACGTTCATCAACGTGTAATATAGTCCTAGATGTATCTGTTGACAAATAAACTAGAAATGTAGTCTAAATAGGTTTTTGAAAATTAACCTTGACGGCCCGGTCCCGTTTCGGAGATACAATTAAATTGCAAATACTTTACAAATACCATAATCTAAGCTGACGTGTTTTGACGCATCGAACCAGTCTTCTGTAATCAATACTTTATGAGTTGTCTCTGTCTGTAAAGCTTGGAGGTATAATCCGGCGTCCGGCCGGCTGTCTGCCTGAATGTGCATTCGTCCGTCCGTCATGGATTGCATGTATTGGTTAACACGTTGTTTCTGTATGGCAGATTTATTTCAAAGTGGTCACAATTATACCAAGTGTATAGGAAACTCAGAGCTGCAATTGTGCAGTGCAAAAGAAACATAACTCTATCATGCTTTCGATTGTCTTTCATTTATCAGCATGATTACAATATACATTGTGGATCTTTAGTGATTTCTGAACTAGAAATATTTTAATTAAGGGTAGCTGCTCGTTTTTTTTTGTCAATCTTTTGTCCTTCGATATTTTGTTTATACAAGAAAAGGGTAAAACTTTGACAAATGAGGTATATGTTATTGGCAGGCAATATGTGTTGCTTCAAACATTTTTGGTTTGGTTTGTATAAAGGTAATTGTTTCATTGTTTCAACAATGTTTGTCCATATGATCTATGCCATATGTTTTCAACTTACATATGCCCCTATACCATCAGCGCTTTCAGCGCTTTGATTTTTACCTGATATGAGCCATATTCCAACATGGACTAGATATCATCAAGACAACATTCTGACAAAGTTTCAACTTGCTCAAAGTAAAAATGTGGCCTCCAGAGTTTGACCCCTATTCGAACTTGACCTAGATATAATTCAGACAAACATTCTGACCAAATTTCAAGCTGCTGAAGCAAAAAATTTGGCATCCAAAGTATTCACAAGATTTTTCTTCAATTTGATCTAGTGACCTAGTGTTTGACCCAGTATGACCCATATTCTAACTTGGCCTACATATCATCAAGAAAAACATTCTGATAAAGTTTCATCATGCTGAAATTAAAAATGCAGTATCCAGAGTGTTAACAAGATTACCCTTCAATTTGGCCGAGTGACCTAGTTTTTAACCCGGCATGACCTATATCCAAACTTGGCCTAGATATCATTCAGACAAACATTCTGACTAAATTTCAAGCTGCTGAAGCAAAAATAGGGCATTCAAAGTGTTAACAAGATTTGACTTCAATTTGACCTAGTGACCTAGTTTTTGACCCGGCATGACCCATATTCTAACTTGGCCTACATATCATTCAAGTTAACATTCTGACCAAATTTCAAGCCGCTGAAGCAAAACATGCGGCTCCTACAGAGTTAACAAGATTTTCCCTCAATTTGGCCTAGTGACCTAGTTTCTGATCCAATATGACCCATATTTAAACTTGACCTAGATATCTTTAATATAAACATTCTGACTAAATTTCAAGCTGCTGAAGCAAAAAATGCGGCATCCAAAGTGTTAACAAGATTTTCCTTCATATTGGCCTAGTGACCTAGTTTTTCATCCAGCATGACCCATATTCAAACTTGGCCTAGATATCATTCAGCTCAACATTCTGAACAAATTTCAAGCCACTGAAGCAAAACATGCGGCTTCTACAGAGTTAACAAGATTTTTCCTCAATTTGGCCTAGTGACCTAGATTCTGACCCAATATGACCCATATTTGAACTTGACCTAGATATCTTTAAGACAAACATTTTGACCAAATATCAAGCTGCTGAAGCAAAATATGCGGCATCCAAAGTGTTAACAAGATTTTCCTTCAATTTGACCTAGTGACCTAGTTTTTGACCTGGCATAACCCATATTCGAACTTGACCTAGATATTTTTAAGACAAACATTCTGACAAAATTTCAAACTGCTGAAGCAAAGATTGCGGCCTCTGGAGTGTTAACAAGATTTTCCTTCAATTTGACCTAGTGACCTACTTTTTGACCCGACGTGACCCATGTTCGAACTTGACCTACATATCATCAAGACAAACATTCTGATAAAGTTTCAACATGCTCAAGTTGAAAATGTGGCCTCCATAGTGTTAACAAGATTTCCCTTCAATTCGACCTAGTGACCTAGTTTTTGACCTCATATGGCCCAGTTTCAAACTTGTCCAAGATTTTATGGAGATGAACGTGCTGATAAACTTTCATGAAGATTGGATGCAAAATGTAGCCCGTAGAGTGTTAACAAGCTCAAATGTTGACGACTCACGACACACGACGGACGGACGCCAGACAAAATGTGATCCCAATAGCTCACCTTGCACTTCGTGCATAGGTGAGCTAAAAACGGCAACAATTTGCAACATATGCAGGATAAGAGTTATCTTAATCATTGGTTGTGTTTATAGTTGTGAAATAGGGGAAGGTTGTATAAAAGTTCAATACAATGCTTCAACCTGTTAATGAGATTACACTCTAAATGTAGTTGCAAAACTTAATCCAGAATTTCTAAGTCCAGAAAGGGCCATTACTTGCATAAAATGCTGGATAGAGTTATCGTACTTGATTGTTTACATAAGTGTAATGATTGGGAAGGGCTGTATAAAGTTTCAATGCAATGCATGAACTAGTTACTAAGATATGGTCTCTTAATGTAGTTGCATGCAAAACTTTAACCAGAATTTATAGGTCCAAAAAGAGCCATAGCTTGAGTTATTTTACTTGAAAATCAACATTAATGTGATAGTTGGATAAGGTTGCATAAAGTTTCAAAGCAATGCATGAAGTAAATACTAGAATATCACCTCTTAATGTAGTTGCATGCAAAACTTTAACCAAACTTTAGTTAAAACAAGAGGGCCATGATGGCCCTGGAATCGCTCACCTGATTTTTTTTTCACTTTAGCTATATAAGGCCCGCCTTCTGGCGGACATAGTTTCCAACCAATCAACTTGGCTTGAAGGAATCTGATAGAGGGTCACCCTAGGAACATTTCTACAAAATTATTTGAAAATCGGCCTGACACTTTTTGAGGAGAAGATTTTTTAAGTTTTCACTATAGCCATAAAAGGCAAAATAGCCCCGCCCCCTGGCGGCCATGGTTTTTGACCAATCAACATGGCTTGAAGGAATCTGATAGAGGGTCATTCAAGGAACATTTCTACAAAATTATTCGAAAATTGGCCTGACACTTTTGGGAGAAGATTTTTTAAGTTTGCACTATAGCTATATAAGGCATAATAGCCCCGCCACCCCTGGCGGCCATGAATTTCGACCAATCAACATGGCTTAAAGGAATCTGATAGAGGGTCATCCAAGGAACATTTCAACAAAAATTATTTGAAAATCGGCCTGACACTTTTGGAGGAGAAGATTTTTTAAGTTTGCACTATAGCCATATAATGCAAAAAAGCTATATAGCTATATAAGCCCCGCCTTCTGGCGGACATATTTTCCAACCAATCAACTTGGCTTGAAGGAATCTGATAGAGGGTCACCCTAGGAACAGTTCTACAAAATTATTTGAAAATCGGCGTGACACTTTTTGAGGAGAAGATTTTTTAAGTTTTCACTATAGCCATATAAGGCAAAATAGCCCCGCCCCCCTGGCGGCCATGTTTTTCGACCAATCAACATGGCTTGAAGGAATCTGATAGAGGATCCAAGGAACATTTCTACAAAATTATTTGAAAATCTGCTAACCAGTTTGGGAGAAGAAGAATTTTGAAGTTTTTTTCATTTCGTTGCCATGGAAACCAGAATTATGCATGGATCCCAAAAACTTTAAGGAATTCTGGTGAGGACATTGAGAGGATGCTTTCTGTGAAGTTTCATCCCAGTTGACCCACCGGTTACAGAGAAGAAAATGTTGACGGACGACGCACGACGCACAACGTACGCCGGACGCCGGACATAGGGCGATCACAATAACTCACCTTGAACACTTCGTGCACAGGTGAGCTAAAAAGGACCATAAATTGCATTGGATAGAGTTATCATATTTGATTATTTACATAGGTGTGATGGTTGGGAAGGGTTGTATAAAGTTTCAATGCAATGCATCAAGAAGTTACTAAGAGAATTTCTAAGTAAAAAAAGGGCCATTACTTGCATAAAATGCAGGATAGAGTTATCATACTTGATAATCTACATAAGTGTGATAGTTGGGTAGGGTTGTATAAAGTTTCAATGCAATACATCTAGTAAATACTGAGATATGGACCCTTAATTTAGTTGCACGCAAAACTTTAACCAGAATTTCTTAGTAAAAAAAGGGCCATAACTTGCATAAAATGTAGGATATAGAGTTATCTAACATGATAATCTACATAGGTGTGATACTTTGGTAGGGTTGTTTAAAGTTTCAATGCAATGCATTAAGTAAATACTGATATATGGACTCTTAATTTAGTTGCATGCAAAATTTTAACCAGAATTTCTTAGTAAACAAGAGGGCCATGATGGCCCTGTAATCGCTCACCTGATTTTTTTTTTTTACTTTAACTATATAAGCCCCATGGCGGCCATAGTTTCTGACCAATCAACTTGGCTTGAAGGAATTGGCTGATAGAAGGTCAGTCACCCTTGGAACATTTCTATAATTTTTTTTGATAATCGGCCTGACACTTTTGGAGGAGAAGATTTTTTAAGTTTTCACTATAGCCATATAATGCAAAATAGCCCTGCCCACTGGCGGCCATGTTTTTTTACAATTCAACACGGCTTGAAGGAATCTGAAAGTGGGTCATCCAAGGAACATTTCTACAAAATTATTTGAAAATCGGCCTGACACTTTCGGAGAAGAAGATTTTTTAAGTTTTCACTATAGCCATATAAGGCAAAATAGCCCTGCCCCCCTGGTGGCCATGTTTTTTTACCAATCAACATGGCTTGAAGGAATCTGAAAGTGGGTCACTTAAGGAACATTTCTACAAAATTATTTGAAAATTGGCCTGACACTTTCGGAGGAGAAGATTTTTTAAGTTTTCACTATAGCCATATAAGGCAAAATAGCCCCGCCCCCTGGCGGCCATGTTTTTTGACCAATCAACATGGCTTGAAGGAATCTGATAGAGGGTCATCCAAGGAACATTTCTGCAAAATTATTTGAAAATCGGCCAAACACTTTCGGAGAAGAAGATTTTTTAAGTTTTCACTATAGCCATATAAGGCAAAATAGCCCCGCCCCCCCTGGCGGCCATGTTTTTTGACCAATCAACATGGCTTGAAGGAATCTTATAGAGGGTCATCCAAGGAACATTTCTACAAAATTATTTGAAAATCTGCCAACCAGTTTGGGAGAAGAAGAATTTTGAAGTTTTTTTCATTTCGTTGCCAGGGAAACCAGAATTCTGCATGGATCCCAAAAATTTGAAGGAAATCTGGTGAGGTCATTGAGAGGATGCTTTCTGTGAAGTTTCATTCCAATTGACCCACTGGTTACTGAGGAGAAGAAGTTGACGCACGATGGACGACGCACAACGCACGATGGACGCCGGACGCCGGACAAAAGGCGATCACAATAACTCACCTTGAGCAAAGCTCAGGTGAGCTAAAAAGGGCCATAACTTGCATAAAATGCAGGATAGAGTTATCTAACTTAATAATCTACATAGGTGTGATAGTTTAGTAGGGTTGTATAAAGGTTCAATGCTATGCATCAGGTAAATACAGAGATATGGACTCTTAATTTAGTTGCACGCAAAACTTTAACCAGAATTTCTAAGTAAACAAGAGGGCCATGATGGCCCTTGAATCGCTCACCTGATTTTTATTTTTTTTTCACTTTAGCTATATAAGCCATGCCCCCTGGCAGCCAGTTTCCGACCAATCAACTTGGCTTGAAGGAATCTGATAGAGGGTCACCCTAGGAACATTTCTACAAAATTATTTGAAAATCGGCCAGATACTTTTGGAGGAGAAGATTTTTTAAGTTTTCACTATATCTATATAATGCAAAATAGCCCTGCCTACTGGCGGCCATGTTTTTTGACAAATCAACATGGCTTGAAGGAATCTGAAAGTGGGTCATCCAAGGAACATTTCTACAAAATTATTTGAAAATCGGGCCGACACTTTTGGAGAAGAAGATTTTTTAAGTTTGCACTATAGCCATATAAGGCAAAATAGCCCCGACCCCCCCCTGGCGGCCATGTTTTTCGACCAATCAACATGGCTTGAAAAAATCTGATAGAGGGTCACCCAAGGAACATTTCTACAAAATCATTTGAAAATCAGCCTGACACTTTCGGAGGAGAAGATTTTTTTAAGTTTTCACTATAGCCATATAAGGCAAAATAGCCCCGCCCCCCTGGCGGCCGTGTTTTTTGACCAATCAACATGGCTTGAAGGAATCTGGTAGAGGGTCATCCAAGGAACATTTCTACAAAATTATTTGAAAATCTGCCAACCAGTTTGGGAGAAGAAGAATTTTGAAGTTTTTTTCGTTTCGTTGCCATGGAAACCAGAATTCTGCATGGATCCCTAAAATTTGAAGGAATTCTGGTGAGGTCATTAAGAGGATGCTTTCTGTGAAGTTTCATCCCAATTGACCCACTGGTTACTGAGGAGAAGATGTTGAAGATTTTTTAAGTTTTCACTTTGTCCATATAAGGCAAAATAGCCCCCGCCCCCTGGCGGCCATGTTTTTTGACCAATCAACATTGCTTGTAGGAATCTGATATAGGGTCACCCAAGGAACATTTCTACAAAATTATTTGAAAATCGGCCTGACACTTATGGAGGAGAAGATTTTTTAAGTTTTCATTATAGCCATAAAAGGCAAAATAGCCCCGCCCCCTGGCGGCCATGTTTTTTGACCAATCAACATGGCTTGAAGGAATCTGATAGAGGATCACCCAGAGAACATTCCTACAAAATTATTTGAAAATCAGCCTTACACTTTCGGAGGAGAAGATTTTTTAAGTTTTCACTATAGCCATATTAGGCAAAATAGCCCCACCCCCCCCTGGCGGCCATGTTTTTCGACCAATCAACACGGCTTGAAGGAATCTGATAGAGGGTCATCCAAGAAACATTTCTACAAAATTATTTGAAAATCTGCCAACCAATTGGGGAGAAGAAGAATTTTGAAGTTTTTTCGGTTTCGTTGCCATGGAAACCAGAATTTTGCATGGATCCCAAAAATTTGAAGGCATTCTGGTGAGGTCATTGAGAGGATGCTTTCTGTGAAGTTTCATCCAAATTGACCCACTGGTTACTGAGGAGAAGAAGTTGACGCACGACGGACGACACACGACGGACGCCGGACAAAAGGCGATCACAATAACTCACCTTGAGCAAAGCTCAGATGAGCTAAAAAAGGGGCATAATTTGCATAAAATGCAGGATAGAGTTATCTAACTTAATAATCTACATAGGTGTGATAGTTTAGTAGGGTTATAGAACGTTTCAATGCAATGCACCAGGTAAATACAGAGATATGGACTCTTAATTTAGTTGCACGCAAAACTTTAACCAGAATTTCTAAGTAAAAAAGGGGCATAATTTGCATAAAATGCAGGATAGAGTTATCTAACTTAATAATCTACACAGGTGTGATAGTTGGGTAGGGTTGTAGAAAGTTTCAATGCAATGCATCAGGTAAATACAGTGATATGAACTCTTAATTTAGTTGCACGCAAAACTTTAACCAGAATTTCTAAGTAAAAAAAGGGCCATAACTTGTATAAAATGCAGGATAGAGTTATCTTACCTGATAAGCTACATAGTTGTGATGCTTGGGTAGGGTTGTATAGAGTTTCAATGCAATGCATCAAGTAAATACTGTGATATGGACTCTTAATTAAATTGAACGCAAAACTTTAACCAGAATTTCTAAGTATAAAAGGGCCATAACTTGCATGATGGAGTTATCTAACTTGATAATCTACATAGGTGTGATAGTTTAGTAGGGTTGTAGAAAGTTTCAATGCAATACATGTAGTATTTAAGTACTTGCACATAATGTGATGTGGACGCCGACGCCAGGGTGGGTAGTATAGCTCTCATATTCTTCGAATAGTCAAGCTAAAAACTAGAATGGAGTGCTCCCCGGAGCACGTGTGTCATTTTTGACAGAAAAGGGGCAATAACTCTTATATAAAAAATATTTGGATTATCCCCCTTTTGTGAACCAATCACACACATTGATATAAACATTTGTCAGAAGTTTCAGTGTAATCCTTTGAGTAGAAAAAAAGTTATTTGAAAACGTGACGAAAAGTGTGACGAAAAAGTGTGACGGACAGACAGACGCTGGACAAAAAAACAAATAATCCCTAAGTGCCTACCATGCTACGCAGGTGACACAAAAATGTGGCAACATCACAAACCATATCGCCTTTTGTAACAATGTTTTCAAAAGTCGTCTACTTCAAAAGCATTAGAAAGTGTCTACATGTGGGAGAGGGTTAACCCTTTCCCACATATAGACGCTGTCTGACGCCGCTGCAGCAGACGACTTATAAAATCATTGTGGCAAGAGAATAAATTGCTCAAATCCCTGACTCTAACCACTTGACCATGGCGGAAGGGAAAGACAGAGATTTCATTGGGATAAGATAATAATTCCACCATAAAACAAATAGACTTATTTGAAAACTTCTAAACAAAAATATGGACAATCTCTATCAGAGAAAGTATTATTATTGAAAGTGGTGAAAACTGACAAAAGCAGAAAAAACGTCCATATGCCAAAATTTTGTGTTAACCCTTTGACGACTTTAAACATAATTTGTCAAAAAAAAGAAAATCTCTATAATTGAATGGATAACCTATGATTCAAAGAGGAAAACATTGTGGAAAAAGGAGAAATTGCTCATTTTGAGCAATTTCTTCTTTTGTCACTATGTTTTTAAAAAGCTGTCTGCTGAAGAAGCGTCAGAAAGTGTCTATATGAGGTAAAGGGTTAAAAAATGGCCTGCTGCAGAAATGTCAAAATTGATTGTCTGCTTCTGCAGATGCAAGTGGGAAAGCGTAAATTCTTGATTGATTGTTATTGAAAAAAAATTCAGTTATATCACGCCGTTTTCTGGGTATATTACCAGTACTACCGGTCCAATTATAACGAGACCAGCAAGTTAGTCGCAACGCTAACCCCACAACCCTGAGTGCCAAGGAGGGCAGCTGCATAATTGCTATACATTTTGATGTTTTAAAAGCAATTCAAACATCTTATAACCCTTTCAAACATGCAACATATGTTAAGTCATTTTTTACAAAATATGTGGCAGTTCTTTCAAAATGAAGGTTTAATTAGTGAGCAATGTCTCCTTTTTTCAACCTCTTTTCAAAAGTCATCTTCATCTGCATCAAAATGTGTGTATATGTGGTAAAGGGTTAAGTCATTTCTTACAAAATATGGATTTCAATGAAGTAAAATCCTATATACTTTTACTTTTCTGTTAACGCCTCTGCAGTAGACGGCTTTTTGAAAACAGTGACAAAAGAAGAAATTGCTCAAAACGAGCAATTTCTCCTTTTGCCAAAATGTTTTTCGACTTTAAGTCATGGAGATTTTCTATTTTTTGACAAAATATGTTCGACAAATATTCCTTTCTCTAAAAACCTTTCTAATCATACTTTTGTTGGGCCAAGTCATTAATTTTTTCATTATTTTCTACTTACTTCCAATTTGGAAGCCATTGTATGTTCACCCTTTCCCACATGCTGACACATTTTTGTGGCGATTGGTTTGACAATCGCCACAATGCTAACAGAAACAACAACAACGAAAAATATTTACATAGTCGGTTTTGAAAAGCCGGTTGATATTTATTTTCCTTACTGCAAACCAATTTACTCACATCCGTTATAGTTCCATCATTGATGCAGAGACGCGATTAATAATAATTATGTCAGTGCTACTTTGGTACCGGATTGTTACTAATATTTGAGTTTTATCGAGACATTATCTACATAGAGTTAAAATATGATATTATCTTCGTCATGATTGGGCAGATAATAAATATCATTGCGCGTTCTATCTGCATTGCAGATGATACTCAAATCTGGAAATTCCAAAAGGTTCTATAAATAGCTCGCGAGACTGGTGTTCTTAAATCTCAATATTATAAACGCTTTATTTTGTAGTTGTTTAAATATATGAAAGCGTCTAGATGATAAGACTGGTTTACAAAGATTTAAAGGACACACGATGTCAGTGCGTACACACGTTATGTACATACATGTCTGCACATTCTAGAGTCAATTAGCAATCAATGCTGAAAGTGTAGCCTAATTTAATCGAGCATTATAATATATGCCTATATTTTTATAAATTGAACAGTTTGGCAAATAGTTAAATTGTTCTTTTTGTGCATGTTTTGTGTTTATTATTGCACTCAAATTTTTCGAAGCAGTTTAACAACCTCAGAGACATATAAATACACTGTGTTTATATGTCTCTCAAAACCCTCAATCATGCAATGTGAAGGGACTAAAACAATGTGAAGGGACTAATATGTGACCTGGTGATGAACATGTGATTACCCGAACAATTTAGATAACAAATAGCAATTCTAATGAGCTAAAACGGTAGTCTATCGAGTACCAACTAGATTTTTCATAAATTTGGAATGGCCTAATTTTGAACACACCGTGACCAGTTTCAGAATGTAACCAAACAAGAGTTGTCGGAGGACAATATAGCTCGCCTATCAGGGCCTACTTCAGAACAGTTAAAGTATTAGGTAAAGTCGCACAGTATCACCTATTGCAAGATAATACACCTTTTCAATACTTTTGACAAAAATTCTAAGTTCAACTAGAATGGAGTGCTCCCCGGAGCACGTGTGTCACCTGCCGACGCCTTGTCAGAAAATTTTAATTTTTGATAGAAAAGGGGCAATAACTCTGATATAAAAAATATTTGGATTATCCCCCTTTTGTGAACCCATCACAAAAATTGATATAAACATTTGTCAGAAGTTTCAATCCAATCCTTTGAGCAGAAAAAAAGTAATTTGAATATTTGACAGAAAAGGGGCAATAACATTTGTCAGAAGTTTCAATCCAATCCTTTGAGTAGATTAAATTTTTGACAGAAAAGGGCCAATAACTCTGATATAAAAATATTTGGATTATCCCCCTTTTTGTGAACCCATCATACACATTGATATAAACATTTGTCAGAAGTTTCAATCCAATCCTTTGAGTAGAAAAAAAGTTATTTGAACATTTAAATTTTTGACAGAAAAGGGGCAATAACTCTGATATAAAATTATTTGGATTATCGCCCTTTTGTGAACCAATCACACACATTGATAAAAACATTTGTCAGAAGTTTCAATCTAATCCTTTGAGTAGAACAAAAGTTATTTGAAAACGTGACGAAAAAAGTGTGACGGACAGACAGACAGACAGACGCCGGATAAAAAGAAAAATAGACAGACAGACGTCGAATAAAAAAAAAAGTAACATTTGTCAGAAGTTTCAATCCAATCCTTCGGGTAGAAAAAAAGTTATTTGAAAATTTAATTTTTTGACAGAAAAGGGGCAATAACTCTGATATAAAATTATTTGGATTATCCCCCTTTTGTGAACCAATCACACACATTGATATAAACATTTGTCAGAAGTTTCAATCTAATCCTTTGAGTAGAAAAAAAGTTATTTGAAAACGTGACGAAAAAGTTAGATTTTTTGACAGAAAAGGGGCAATAACTCTGATATAACTTGACCTTGACCCAGGGTCAGGACGGGTGTAGTGGGGTGCGTAGATGGACCAATAGTTCCTAAATGTATAAACTAAATATGAAAGCAATCAATGTCATAATAGTGAATGCAGAGTGATATGTTAAACGTTAAACGCAAACCTTAAACCTTGTAACTGAACCAAGTAGAAATGACCTTGACCTTGACCCAGGTGCAGGACGGGTGTAGTGGTGTGCGCAGATGGATGACCAATAGTTCCTAAATGTATAAACTAAATATGAAAGCAATCAATGTCATAATAGTGACTGCAGAGTGATATGTTAAACGTTAAACGCAAACCTTAAACCTTGTAACTGAACCAAGTAGAAATGACCTTGACCTTGACCCAGGGTCAGAACGGGTGTAGTGGTGTGCGTAGATGGATGACCAATAGTTCCCAAATGTATAAACTAAATATGAAAGCAATCAATGTCATAATAGTAATAATGACCTTGACCTTCACCCAGGGTCAGGACGGGTGTAGTGGTGTGCGTAGATGGATGACAAATGGTTCCTAAAGGTATAAACCCTTAAAACCCAAATGAAAACCTTAAACACAAACCTTAAACCCAAACCTTAAACCTAGGTGTCTACGCCACCGCCGACGCCGGGGGTAACACATAAGCTCTCCTGTCACCAAGACAACATTCTGACAAACTAACATTATTCTACTGTCAAAAGATGCAGGGTTGATACATTCTCAAATTTACCCACACCAGAGTGCACTATTATTGAAAATCGCAAGCCCTACACCAATTTACTGCTTGTTTTTTTGCAGGATTTTCCATACGATCGCCACTACAGTGCCATTGGCACTTTGATTAAACCTATAAAGCAGATTGCTTTTAAAATCATTGTGACAAAAGGTGAAATTGCTCATGAGCCACAATATTTTATCTCTAATCAATAACAATACTTTCATTAATAGATTTGTTGTATGTGGGGTTAACCCTTTCCCTTATATAGACGCTTTCTGACGACTCTGCAGCAGAAGGCTTTTTGAAAACAGTGACAAAAGAAGAAATTGCTTAAAACGATCAATTTCTCCTTTTTCCACAATGCTTTCCACTTTTAGTCATAGGTTATCCATTCAATTATAGAGATTTTCTATTTATTGACAAAATATGTTCAGAGTCGTCTAAGACGTCTGCTGTAGAATTATCATATGAGGGAAAGGGTTAAAGAGGCAGCTAAGCTTGCCATGCCAAGTCTTCCCTATAGGCCTCTGCAAAACGTTTTATTTATAATTTACACATTAACATTTCAAATATTAAAATCACTTACAGTAGTGTCAGCATCTGTAGCATTCAAATCAACAATGCAAGTACCAATTGGTGCTGATTCAGCAATCGTGACTTGGATAGTGTTGACATTTGTGAAGACAGAAGGAAAAGCGTTCCTGTTCACATTTATTGTAAGGAGGGTAACAGCTGTGACTGCCAAACCCAAATTGATTTCCACCATCCACTGCATGAAGTCTCAACTGAAAAATTCCATGTTCAAAATATAATTAAAAATCTAATAAAGTAACCACATTTCGGACATTTCCATACGTTTATTTATAATGATCTTAAATTGAAAATATGATAGAATCTAAATTGGTTGGTGAATACTGAAACAGATTAGTGTATGAAAAAAGGAGCCTATTTTATGTAAACTTTGCCACATAAGACTAACAAGTTTTAAGCCCTTCCACCTATACAGAAAAAAGTGAATACCTCTGCAGGAGTGTATGTCAAAACTCCATTGGTCTAACATTGACATAGTAGTTAAAACACCAGTGATTGAAATTACAGGTTAGTCAAACACCAAATGATAAAGGCATTATGATTAACACTTTCCCTCATACAACAAATCTACAGCAGACGGCTTTGAAAACACCTCGTAAACAAGAGTGCCAGTGCCGCCACAATATACGCCGCCATAAAATATAAAGATCAAGATTGGTCCTTTTAATTATTGCTTTTAACATGTCTGTATACATAAGCTCAAAATGAAGTTAGCTTAGCTGGAAGAGACAGGGACTTGAGATCATGGTTGCCTGGGTAGTAGGTTCGATCCCTGCAGGGGCAGCCAGGTGTTTCCTTGAGCAAAACAGTTTATCCACACTTGTTCAGAGTTGAAAGTCTTACTCTGCTTACCAGCCTAGCTGACATTGGTATTAACTAAAGAAAATAGGATACATATAAACAGAGATAGAACCCTATAGAGGCTTCCGATATGAAAGTAGGTCAAATGGCATTGTCGATATGTATCCTTTTTTCCTTCTGAGAATAACTCTTGCAAAAATCACTCTACCTGATAATCCCTGCTTTATGCACTTCTACCTGTTTGGATCCTTGAGTTGCGTTCTCAAGTGAATATGCTATAGAGACCAAGTTTCGAAAGGCATAACTATTGCAAAATTGCTGAACCGAAAAATCCCTGCTTCATGTACATCTACCCATTATAGTAATGATATTGACCAAGTTTTGAAAAGATTCAGTCAGAAACGTAGGAAAAGTTGCGTTCACAAGCCGCAATATCAATCAGCTACATCTTGCAAAAATCAATGAACCAGAAAATCGGCGCTTCATGCACATCTACCCATTATAGTCATGACATTGACCAAGTTTTGAAAAGATTCGGTCAGAAACATAGGAAGAGTTGCGTTCACAAGGCTGCAATATCAATCAGCTACAGAGACGAAGTTTCAAGGGACAAAAATCTTGCAAAAATCAATGAACTGGAAAATTGCTGCTTCATGCACATCTACCCATTATAGTTATGACATTGACCAAGTTTTGAAAAGATACGGTCAGAAACACAGGAGGAGTTGCGTTCACAAGGCTGCAATATCAATCAGCTACAGAGACTAAGTTACAAGGGACATAAATCTTGCAAATATCAATGAACCGGAAAATCGCCGCTTCATGCACATCTACACATTATAGTTATGACATTGACCAAGTTTTGAAAAGATACGGTCAGAAACGTAGAGGAGTTGCGTTCACAAGAAATGGACGTACGGCGGACAGACGGAGAAGATGACGCCAATATACGACCGCCTCCGGCGGCGTATAAAAAGATGTTAATTAAACTTCTATAAATGATAAATTAATTGCTCATGTTGAGCAATTTCTCCTTTTGCCACAATGTTTCAAAATGTCGTCTGCTGCAGGGGCATCAGAAAGTGTCTATGTGGGAAAGGGTTAACACAACCATTGATTAATTGTTTGTGGCTTAAAGTAGTTTTCAACAATTTTTCATATCACGGCAGCCAGTTCACCTCCTCATTCATTTCCTAGCTTTCTCACACCAGTACTCCACACAACATGCTTTCCAAGCAACTGGCTGCTTTCCACACAGACTGTAAGCCCATTGTGGAAAGATGAATGATGCTTGTAAAAGTGATTTTTGTCAAACCACCTTGCTGGACAGCCGGCGTTTCTACTGACCAAAGCAACTGGGAATACAATTATTTGGTAACAATTAAATGGTACCTGATACTGCCAGTCCGTGTCTGCAGCAAGATCTCCAGCGTTAGTCACCCGTACGTTGTACACATTCGTTCCGTCAGATTGCAATCGGAATAAACTAGTTGCGCTTTCATCCCCGATGATGGACACCCGAGACCTGATTGAAGGGAGACTGAAATAGAAAGAAAGTAAATAATAAATCCCATAAGCCTTTCCCACATACAGACGCTTCTGCAACAGACAACTTATGTGTAAACATTGTGACAAATGTTTTTAACTCAATTTAAACTGAAGGTGATGAATACCCCCAGCTGGTGCCTGACAATATACATATGTATGAGAACTTCAAGGGGCTATAACTCATTTAAAAATAATTCCAGTGCAATACGCCGACAATATGCACAACTAGGCTTGGTATCAATCATTCTTGTGAAGTTATATTGAATTCTGACCAAGGGTTGCTGAAATAGAAATAGTGTTCACAAGAAATGTCCACAGACCAAAGGACCGACAAACTGACAGACAAGCGTGACTCGTATATAGCCCCCATATACTATGTATCTGGGGTTATAATGAATCATGTGACATGAATATCAACCTTTAGACATCTTGAAATTTAAATTTTTACACATGCAGACACATTTTAAAACATCTGCAGCAGAAAACTTTTGAAAAGAGGTAGCAAAAGTCTGTTTGCCACAATATTTTATATTCTTTTAAAGTCAACTGGTGCTGATGCATTGTATGTAAGAATGAGAAAATAGCAACATCAATGACATTGCATAACTATGTTTTTGATCATAATAGTTCGCCATGTTTTATACACAAAAAAATCCCACACTCAGCATCTGAAGCAAATGTAGTATGTGACCTAAACGTAAAACAAGATGCTTGACTGATAGGGAGAAAACAGAAAAAAACTAGAACTATCACTGAATGTGATTAATACCCCCGAACGCCGCCCTGATAGGAAAGGTTGTGAAATATTTAGAAACCCCACCTTAAAAGGACAATGTTATGGATCGGGTTATTCTTGTTTTGTTCATTTTTGGATAACAAAGGGCAATAACTCTGTAATTATGTAAATTAGAGTTATGGTTCTTGTACACTGCACTTCCTCTGATTATGCTCTACCGTTGTATGTAGTTTTATTAGATTCCATCTGTTAGTTATTAAATAATTCTCCGGACAAGAAAAAGTAACAAAGGGCAATAACTCTGTAATTATGTAAATAAGAGTTATGGTTCTTGTACACTGCACTTCCTCTCATTATGCTCTACCATTGTATGCAGTTTTATTAGATTCCACCGGTTAGTTATTAAGTAATTCTCTGGACAAGAAAAAGTAACAAAGGGCAATAACTCTGTATTTAGGTAAAATAGAGTTATGGTTCTTGTACACCGCACTTCCTCTCAATGTGTTGTATCATCCTATGAAGTTTTATTAAATTCCAACAATTAGTTTTAAAGTTATGCTCCGGACAAGACTCAACGAACAAGAAAAAGTAACAAAGGGCAATAACTCTGTAATTATGTAAAGTAGTTATGGTTCTTGTACACTGCACTTCCTCTGATTATGCTCTACCATTGTATGTAGTTTTATTAGATTCCATCTGTTAGTTATTCAGTAATTTTCCGGACAAGAAAAAGTAACAAAGGGCAATAACTCTGTATTTAGGTAAAATAGAGTTATGGTTCCTGTACACCGCACTTCCTCTCAATGTGTTGTATCATCCTATGAAGTTTTATTAAATTCCAACAATTAGTTATAAAGTTATGCTCCGGACAAGACTCTACGAACAAGAAAAAGTAACAAAGGGCAATAACTCTGTAATTATGTAAATTAGAGTTATGGTTCTTGTACACTGCACTTCCTCACATTATGCTCTACCATTGTATGTAGTTTTATTAGATTCCATCTGTTAGTTATTAAGTAATTCTCCGGACAAGAAAAAGTAACAAAGGGCAATAACTCTGTATTTAGATAAAATAGAGTTATGGTTCCTGTACACCACACTTCGTCTCAATGTGTTGTATCATCCTATGAAGTTTTATTAAATTTCAACAATTTGTTTTAAAGTTATGCTCCGGACAAGACTCTACGAATAAGAAAAAGTAACAAAGGGCAATAACTCTGTAATTATGTAAATTAAGAGTTATGGTTCTTGTATACTGCACTTCCGCTGATTATGCTCTACCATTGTATGTAGTTTTATTAGATTCCATCTGTTAGTTATTAAGTAATTCTCCGGACAAGAAAAAGTAACAAAGGGCAATTACTCTGTATTTAGGTAAAATAGAGTTATGGTTCCTGTACACCGCACTTCCTCTCAATGTGTTGTATCATCCTATGAAGTTTTATTAAATTCCAACAATTAGTTTTAAAGTTATGCTCCGGACAAGGAAAATCGCAACGGACCAACCGACCGACCGACCGACCGACCGACCACAGGGTGACTCCAATATACCCCCTCTAAACTTCGTTTATCGGGGGTATAAAAAAGCTTAGCTGAACAAAAAACCTTAACCGGACGACAACGCCGCCGCCAACAAAAAACCTTAACCTGACGACCACGCCCCAGACGCCCCGGATGACCCCACGGTCATAACAATAGATCTTGTATTTCAAAAGTCAAGCTAAAAATTAACCAGCTATGTCCAATTCTCAAAATCAACCAAAATACATCAAATTTATGTTTTTTACCCCAAAAAAACAGGCTACACTCAGCATCTTTAATATACAATGAGAAGAAGGGTATTAGATGAACAAGTTTCCAAGTTTCAAAGTATAAGGTTTGATAGTTTCCATGTAAATGCCGCCGACAACGACGATCAAGTGATGATAATAGCTCATCTTTTCCAAACAAGAGGTCAAAGAGGGCCAGTATCGCTCCACAGCCATAAGGTAAAAATCAAATCTCCAAACAGCCCTGCCCCCTGGTGGCCATGTTTTTTACCAACCACCATGGCTTAAAGGAATCTTGTAGAGTCACCCAAGGAATGTTTCTGCAAAATTATTTGAAAATTGGCCTGACACTTTCGGAGAGGATATTTTAAGTTTTCACTATAGCCATATAAGGCAAAATAGCCCCACCCCCGGGCGGCCATATCTTTTAACCGATCAACATGGCTTGAAGGAATCTGATAGAGGGTCAGTCTAGGAACATTTCTACAAAATTATTTGAATATCAGCCAGACACTTTCGGAAGAGAAGATTTTTTAAGTTTTCCCTTTAGCCATATAAGGCAAAATAGCCCCGCCCTTTGTCGGCCAAGTTTTTTTTACCAATCAACATGGCTTGAAGGAATCTGATAAAGGGTCACCCAAGGAAAATTTCTACAGAATTATTTGAAAATCTGCTCAACACTTTCGCAGAAGAAGATTTTTTAAGTTTTCACTATAGCTACATGTACATAAGGCAAACAAGAGCCCAATCAACATTTCTTGAAGTAATCTAATAAAGGGTCACCCAAGGAACATTTCTACAAAATTATTTGAAAATCGGCTTTAAGTTTTCACTATTTTTTTCTTTTGGTTGCCATGGAAACCAGAATGTTGGATCAGGGACACTATATTATACTGTATATAGTGTCCCTGGTTGGATGGATCAAAAAAGTTTAAAGGAATTTAAGAGAGGACATTGACATTTACATCACATGACTTCAAAACCTGCCTTACTAATTATAGTAGATTTTGCAGGCAAATCTACAAAAAAAAATTGTGTCAAAAAGGCATGTTAGTAAGGGTTGACCTATTTCTTATTTTTATTTTTTCAGACACCCATGAACATAAAGAAGTTTATATCAACTCCTGTAAATTTATGTTAATTCACATCCTTTTCCTGCTATTGTCCATATGTACATTATCGTTCTAAGATACTCTTAAAGGAAACATTTTTAAAAGAAAGTACTATTACGTAAATGGTTAAGCACCCTGCTAGTAAATATATTTACAATACATGTCATAGCACAGGTTTTCTCAAGGTATAAATTTAAGTCGTGGAAAAACAGAAATATTCTATAAACTCCATTTTTAACATTATTTCAGTAATGCTACAATTGCAAATTGTCCTACAAATTCATTTCCTAGCTTTCTCACACAAGGGCTCAACATATCATTCAGCCCTGGCAACCAGCTCACTTTCCCGAAATGCCGAGCCCCGGTAGCTCAGTCGGTAGCGATGCAGGCTGTCAATCCAGGGGTTGTGAGTTGGAATCCCAGCTGGGCCAACATTCTTTCCAGCCTTTAATAAGTCATTATGACATGCATCATTCGTCTTTCACTAATGGGCTGTTAAACAGTCTTTGTGGAAATAATAATAATATAATAATAACTAGAAATACTGTGAGCAAAGCTCACTAAAGAATACCCCCCGCTCCCCTCCCAAAGCATCGGATACATTGGTAAAGTTTCTACTTTGCTTATCTTCCCTTGGAAGAATCTGAGGAGAAAAATCTTCCTTCATGCATATCTACATATAATGTGTAGCCTTCATATACAGTTTGACTCAGTAGTGCTTACAAGAAATGTAGAGGTATGTGCACAGGAGTCCCTCGCAGGCAACCTCTAAGTTGAATTATCTGCCCTTGGAAGAATCCGAGGCGTATGATCTTCCTTCATGCATATCTACATATGATGTGTAACCTTCATGTAAAGTTTGAACCAAATCCATTGAGCCGTTTAGGAGGAGTAGTGCTTACAAGAAATGTGGAGGTATGTGCACAGGAGTCCCTCGCAGGTAACCTCTAAGTTGAATTATCTGCCCTTGGAAGAATCCGATACATATGATCTTCCTTCATGCATATCTACATATGATGTGTAACCTTCATGTAAAGTTTGACCCAAATCCATTGAGCCATTTAGGAGGAGTAGTGCTTACAAGAGATGTGGAGGTATGTGCACAGGAGTCCCTCGCAGGTAACCTCTAAGTTGAATTATCTGCCCTTGGAAGAATCCGAGGCGTATGATCTTCCTTCATGCATATCTACATATGATGTGTAACCTTCATGTAAAGTTTGAACCAAATCCATTGAGCCGTTTAGGAGGAGTAGTGCTTACAAGAAATGTGGAGGTATGTGCACAGGAGTCCCTCGCAGGTAACCTCTAAGTTAAATTATCTGCCCTTGGAAGAATCCGAGGCGTATGATCTTCCTTCATGCATATCTACATATGATGTGTAACCTTCATGTAAAGTTTGAACCAAATCCATTGAGACGTTTAGGAGGAGTAGTGCTTACAAGAAATGTGGAGGTATGTGCACAGGAGTCCCTCGCAGGTAACCTCTAAGTTGAATTATCTGCCCTTGGAAGAATCCGAGGCATATGATCTTCCTTTATGCATATCTACATATGATGTGTAACCTTCATGTAAAGTTTGACCCAAATCCATTGAGCCGTTTAGGAGGAGTAGTGCTTACAAGAAATGTGGAGGTATGTGCACAGGAGTCCCTCGCAGGTAACCTCTAAGTTGAATTATCTGCCCTTGGAAGAATCCGAGGCATATGATCTTCCTTCATGCATATCTACATATGATGTGTAACCTTCATGTAAAGTTTGAACCAAATCCATTGAGCCGTTTAGGAGGAGTAGTGCTTACAAGAAATGTGGACATACGGACAGACAGACGGACGGACGGACGGACGGACAGACAGGGTGATTCCTATATACCCCCCCAAACTTTGTTTGCCGGGGGGTATAATAACCTGTAATAATAAAACGCATTGTAACAGTCCTGAAAGACCCAACCTGACCAGTGCTCGTACCTTAGACCTATAAAATCTAGATATATAGCAAGGCAGTATAAGTGTCCCAATATACATATCCATTCATCCTCAAATTTCTTGAAGCTAAGGATGTTGTGAAGCTTTTCCTTATACATATACAGCTCATTTCACATATATAAATTATAAGAAGCAGAGCTTTTCCTTATATATATACGGCTCATTTGACACATATAAATTATAAAAAGCAGATATCTTTGAAGCTCTATAAATCAATGAATATAGTTGAAAACAATGTTGTAAAAGGAGAAATAATATTTATTTTTGTAAGAGGAATTTTCATGTAAAGTTAAGAATTGAAAACATTTTGGGAAAAGGTGCTCAACTCTTTATCAAAAGAATACTTCCAAGTACTTGTCTTAATTTTTTTCAGATGTTTTTGAAAGCAGACAGCTATAAAACAACATAATTAAGAAGTAAACAGCAGACATACTTACCTGGGCTACATTGTCCCTCTCGAGTAGCCAATCCCCTGACTGTAGTAGTAACCGCCATCACAGGCGATCGGATAGTTTGTACCCGCAGGACAGTAGGTACCTGGCCAGCATTCTCCGCCCATGTAATTTGTGACGGGACATGAAAATTTTGACTGGTCCATGGCATTGGAATAGGGCACCAGCATGGCTCGAGTTGACTGGCCTGTACAAAACCAGCCTCCAGTACATTTCCATGTTGGGATTGTCAGGCCATCAGCTGGGAAAATAAAGTATAAATGAATCATGTATCATCAATATCAACCTTTAGACATCTTGAAATTAAACTTTTCACACATGCAGACACATTTTAAAACTTCTGCAGCAGAAAACTTTTAAAAAAGGTGGTAAAAGGGAAATGTATGTTTGCCACAATATTTTATATTCTTTTAAAATCATCTGGAGCGGATTCATTGTATGTAAGAATAAGCAAATAGCAACATCAAGGTCATGGTCAAAGTAACCATAGAAATCAATAGAACTTGTTACTGGTTACCTTCAGGCAAAGTTTCAAGTTTGTAACCCTTTCCAGTGCTGAGATTTTGCCTCAACCTTAAACTTTAACCAAAATAGTGACGGTCAGACGGACGAACATCGCCAATCTATAGACTGGAATTGCTAGAGCAATCCGGCCAAAAATAGTTATTTGCTTTGTGTAGATATTTCATTCTATTCCTCAGATGTGTTTGGTTTGATAGAATTTTTCATAGTACCTAGGCTAGTTTAAACATTTCTTGAAAGCAGAAGGATTTTGAGAACATTTTGGATAAAAATGTGATTCCTTAAACCAGCAATTCTATTTGTTCCGACAATATTTTCCACTTTGTACTTCATTTCTTATTATGTTTCATTTACCATAGATATTCATTTTGTCCAATGTTTTCAATTCAATTCAATATTTAAAATGTTTTCAAAGTTGTTTGCTGCAAATTCGTTGTATGTTGGAAAGAATACTATTTATAATAAGAAATGGGATATTTTGTACCCGCAGGATAGTAGATACCTGGCCAGCATTCTCCGCCCGTGTAATTTGTGACAGGACATGAACAGTTTGACATTTCCGTGGCATTTGAATTGGGCACTGGCATGGCTTGAGTTGACTGGCCTGTATAAAAACAGCCTCCAGTACAGTTCCTTGTTATGATTGTGAGGACATGTGCTAGGAAAAAATGTCATAAATGAATCATGTTACATGAATATCAACCTTTAGACATCTTGAAATTAAAATGTTAACAAATGCAGACACATTTTAAAACATCTGCAGCAGAAAGTTTTTGAAAAAAGGTTGCAAAAGGGAAATGTCTGTTTGCCACAATATCTTATATTCTTTTAAAGTCATCTGGTGCTGGTTCATTGTATGTAAGAATGAGCAAATAGAAACATCAATGACATTGCGTAACTATGTAGATGGCTTTTGCTCATAATCATTTGCCAGAAACATCAAGGATGCTTGGAGAACAAGGGAAGATCCTGATCAGACAGCATGAAGGCAAAGGCTGATATTGATAGTAAAAACCCTTTCCCTCGTATAGACGCCTCTTCAGCAGACAGCTTTTTGAAAACATGGCAACAAAAGAAGTAATTTCTCAAAACGAGCAATTTCTCCTTTTGTCACCATGTTTTCAATTCTATTCAACTATTGTACTTTCATTTAAAGGGACTTTCCAAACAAATTCGGGTGTGTTTTCTATTCATCTGCTGCAAGTTTTTTATATGTAGGAAAGGGTTAATCAAGTCCCAAAGCTAATTTTTGTGTAACTTGGCCCAAATGTCTTATAAGATGCACTTAGATATAAGACTCAAACATGTAACAACCCATTTTGACTGATTTCAAAGCAGAAATCCAACAGAAAAAGTTGGTTCGTAACTATAATTAATTAATTTCCTGACAGAACTAACAATGTTTCAAATCTAGGCTACCGTCAGACTGAGCTCTTCTAAGGTACTAATCTAAAATATCTTTTGGACTTTAAACTATATGCTATATTCATTCTTTTGAGTACCTACAACATAGTTTGATTTGGTAACAAAACAATTCAATACAATATTTTTTATTTCGATGATCAGAGGGCAACAAAAGGCGTAGTAATTAAATCAATATAAGAAAGAAATTGAGAATAAGAGAAAAAGAATGAAGTATATAGAGGGAAAAAAGAAAGAAGGTACAGAATGGAGGATAGAAGCATGTTTTGTAGTTTAAATATGTTTGTTAAGCATGTTTATTTGAAAGCTCAATAAGCTTGTTTTCGTCATGTTTCCATATTTAATTATTTTCCCTTTTCGAAACAAACTAAAAAGGAATGTGACAAGAGAGACATGACAATGCATAACTAGATAGATGGCTTTTGCTCATAATAGTTTGCCATGAACATCAACGATGATTGGAGAAAAAGGGAAGATCCCGCTCAACCGCATGAAGGCAAAGGCTGATATTGATAGTAATTAACCCTTTCCATCATATAGATGATTTCTAAAAAACATGGCAACGAAAGAAGAAATTGCTCAAAACCATGTTTTCAACTCGATTCAACTATTCACTTTGTATTGTACTTTCATTTAAAGATAGTTTCCAAACAAGTTTGGGTGAGTTTTCAAATTCGTCTGCTGCATGTTTGATGTATGTGGGAAAGCGTATCATTTCGATTCTACTTGTTTTAAAACCAAAATAAACCAAACGTTGGAAAGATAGATATTTACTGAAGTGATGTTGCAAATTTTACAGAAAACAACCAGCAGACCATTTTATAACAACACATAACCATCAACCGCACGGAGCACTTTGTACACATAACGCGACGTCACTTCTAACGTCAGGCCTTTTCAAACACAATTCAACTGAGTTCATCTTTTAATATGTTATAAACCGTTACGAGGCTCAAAGCCTATGATGATGCGATTTTGCAACCGTCCTTTGTCTGTTGTCGGTAACTTCGCGTGTTAAAGCATGAACATTCTGTCACTTAATGTTGGTCGTCCGACTTTAGAGCTGTTTTCAAGTTCTTCTCTGTCGTCTTTGTACAGTCGATACCAATCAAACACTATTGTTCGGCTGACCTTTCTATTCGGGTCTCGTTCCATGAATTTAAAAGTATCTGTAGGAGTCATTCCTGCATTTGCGCAATATTTTATCACCGAACGTTGCTCCGTGCGAAATGACATTGGCGTTTTAACGATTGCACCTGTTGAAGGGTAGCATTCATCAACCTGCGATTCCATACTTGTTATGACGGATATGACGTCAAAACTTTCAGGAAGTATTCAAAAGATATGATTCTGACACTATGTCTGAAATCATGACGTTAACGCAACAAGTTATGAAGATTTGAGATAGAAAACATCTAGATTTTGTTCCTAAATATGTATGATTTCAAACTGCTCCGTACCATGCATAATTAAATTTAAATGCAAAAAGCGTTTATATCAAATAAATACATGTAAGTTTTTCTTTACATGACTATAAAACATCATATTTTAATATTTCCGAGTATTAATACGATTTGATAAAAAATGCGTATTTTATGAGAACAGTCCGGGAACTTTACGCCTGACCCTCGTATAATAAAATAATTTCCTGACAGAACTAACAATGTTTCAAATTTAGGCTAGCAGTCAGACTGAGCTCTTCTAAGGTGCATAATCTAAACTATCTATTGGACTTCAAACTATATACTGTGTTCATTCTTTTGAGTACCTACAACATAGAGTTTGATTTGGTAATAAGAGAGATATTGTGAGGAAAAAATCAGTTAACACTCCCTAATCTGAAGTTCATACACTTACTGTCACAATACCGGCCGGTGGGACATTCTAAACAATCAGCTAGGGCATCTGACCCTGAGGCTGGCTTAGAGAAACCTTTAGCACATGGAGAGTGTGGGTTCTGTTGTGCTGTCAGGGCAATAGTAACCAGTGGTAACCAAGGTATGAGGTTGTGTTCTCACAACAGTAGTACCGTGCTGGACACGGGTTACAGATTAATTGACCGTCAGTCTCACTGGAAGTAAATTTATAATAAACAATACAAAATCTCTTAATCCTTCACCACAAACTACAAATCTGCAGCAGAAAACTTTGAAAAAGTTGTGTAAAAATATTGAAAACCTCAATAAATGAAAATAATTATATTCATTATATAAAGATAAAAAACATTTGTGTCAAATGGAGTAAAAGTTCTTTATGAACCATTTCACCTTTTGCCACAATGTTTTCTATAGTTATCTGCTACAGATGGGTCAAAAAGGCATGTTGGTAAGGGTTAACCTATTTCTTATTTTTATTTATGCAGACACCCATTAAGATAAAGAAGTTTATATTAATTCCTGTAAATTAACGTCATTTCACATCCTTTTCCTACAATATTTTGAACTCTGTTTATAAATATACCTGCTATTGTCCATATGTACATTATTGTTATAAGATACTCTTAAAGGAAATATTTTTAAAGAAAGTACTATTACGTAAATGGTTAAATATATACAAAACCTGCCATATCACAGGTTTTCACAAGGTATCAATTTAAGTCTTAGAAACAGAAATAATCTATAAACTCCATTTTTAACATTATTTCAGTAATGCTACAATTGCAAATTGTCCTACAAATGCATTCTCTAGCTTTCTCACACAAGTGCTCAACACACCATTCAGCCCCAGCAACCAGCTCTCTTTCCCGAAAAGATAATCAAGAGAAACCAACCTGTCTGACAACAATATTCTGCAGTACAATCCCCAAATTCAGCAGACTGGTCCCTTAGTTGGCAATATTTCCCACCAGAACAATGGGTACATTCCAATACCTGTGGCAAACCTGCTGTCGGTCCAAAGGTACCAGGCTGGACATCAATCAGCACCTGTGCCCTCGGGGCAGTAATATCCCATAAGGCAGGCGTCTTCTCTATCTTTGGTGGTACAAGAGAACCCTGTATGGCATGTGTAGCAGATGGAAGCTCCTGTTTGGTTGGTGTATGTCCCGTTTGGACAGAAAATGTTTGAAGGGGAACCAGTTGGACAGTAAGAACCAGCTGGACATGTTCCCTGTAGTACCACAAGGTAATGCACACTTTCTTACACTGATATTTTGATTGTTTACCTTAAAACTGTTTGTCAGATATTTCTCGAAGGCTGCTCTGACATAAGAAAACAGTGTAGATCCAGATGCACAGGTTGATCTTGATCTACACTGATCCCAAAGGTCCTAAGGTTTGTTTACCTGGAGGTAATAATGTGAAAACAATGATGTGAATAATCTAATTAATACACACAGACATAAAAAATATGCCTGCTAAGCCATGCTGAAAGACCAAAATGGATACTATCTTCTGAAATGTCTTGAACCCATCTTTGAATTAGTAAACAGTGTAGAACCTGACCAGATGCACATCCTTGTTTGGATCTATGCTAGTCACAAATGCTCTAATTTTATGGGATCAAAGAATTCCTTTAAACTGTTTACTTGATATGGTATTTTTTCACTCTTTCCAATGTACATAAAATCTGCAGAAGGTGACTTTGAAGATATCTAGACAAAATCTGTGTGCCTAACAAAAGGTAAACAAAATCTTTTTTAAGCATCAGGTCATTAAACCCCCTTTCCCACATTCAACAAATCTGCAGAAAATGACTTTGAAAACATCTGTGCAGAAATTTTAGCTACAAAACCAGAACAACCAGATTCAGAGGAGAAGATTTTTAAAGATTGGACGTTTTGCCCCCTTTCTGATGCCGCAGAAACCTAAGTTCTCAATGCAATTTAAATCTTTGAACAATTTTGAAAGAGGGCCACCAAAGGAACATTCCTGTTGAGTTTGGTTGAAATTGGTCCTGTGGTTAAGGAGGAGATGATGTTTAAAGCTAAAAGTTAACGACAGACAACGGATGACAGACAGAAAGTGATAACAAGAGGGCCATGATGGCCCTTGAATCGCTCACCTGATTTTTTTTTTTTTCACTTTAGCTATATAAGCCCCGCCCCCTGGCGGCCATAGTTTCCGACGAATCAACTTGGCTTGAAGGAATTTGATAGAGGGTCACCCTAGGAACATTTCTACAAAATTATTTGAAAATCGGCCTGACACTTATGGAGGAGAAGATTTTTTAAGTTTTCACTATAGCCATAAAAGGCAAAATAGCCCCGCCCCCTGGCGGCCATGTTTTTTGACCAATCAACATGGCTTGAAGGAATCTGATAGAGGATCACCCAAGGAACATTTCTACAAAATTATTTGAAAATCGGCCTGACACTTTTGGAGAAGAAGATTTTTTAAGTTTGCACTATAGCCATATAAGGCAAAATAGCCCCGACCCCCTGGCGGCCATTTTTTTCAACCATTCAACATGGCTTGAAGGAATCTGATAGAGGGTCACCCAAGAAACATTTCTACAAAATTATTTGAAAATCGGCCTGACACTTTCGGAGGAGAAGATTTTTTTAAGTTTTCACTATAGCCATATAAGGCAAAATAGCCCCGCCCCCCCTGGCGGCCATGTTTTTCGACCAATCAACATGGCTTGAAGGAATCTGATAGAGGGTCATCCAAGGAACATTTCTACAAAATTATTTAAAAATCTGCCAACCAGTTTAGGAGAAGAAGAATTTTGAAGTTTTTTCGGTTTCGTTGCCATGGAAACCAGAGTTTTGCATGGATCCCAAAAATTTGAAGGAATTCTGGTGAGGTCATTGAGAGGATGCTTTCTGTGAAGTTTCATCCAAATTGACCCACTGGTTACTGAGGAGAAGAAGTTGACGCACGACGCACGCCGGACAAAAGGCGATCACAATAACTCACCTTGAGCAAAGCTCAGGTGAGCTAAAAATAGATCCCAAATCAGGTGATTTAAAAGAAGACCATTGGAACCAAGCAAGCAAGAACAAGATCGGCTTGCACCACTACACAGTTGATCAAAATTTCATTGTTGCAAATAGATAAACAAATATTCTAACTAAATTCTGATATTATCCTTTCCCATATGCAGACACCTTTTGATGCATGAGCAATATCTCCTTTTGACATAATGTTTTCAACTCTATTAAAAAATTATAACTTTTATAGATATTTTCCAGATGTTTTTAAAAGTGTCTGCTTAAGATATATTTGTGGGTAACGGTAAAAAAATATTGCATGAACTTTACCTGTAAGTTCCACTGGCGCAACCTAGAGGATAGCTATTTCCTACGGGACTATAGTGACCAATAGGGCAAGGCCCACTTGTAGCGTCGGCTGTTGGATTATTTGGTGAACTGGAACCCTCAAGACAGTAAAATTCTGTATAACAGTCACCTGTTGCTTCAGTGAGTCAGGTAGATCCACAGTATTTCCCAAAGGAACACTGTGTGCATAAGTTTGACATGGTAAGCCCTGTTGTGCTGCTATAGCTATATATCGTGCCTTGTGGACATGGGTCAGGATTTAACGTCATTGCTTGACAGAAGCTGCCGGCTGGACAGGTACCAGATGTTCGTTAAGATCCAAATGGTGTGGCCGACTCTGCTCCTGATGTGCAGAAATAAGCTGCATTACAATCTCCTGCTACTGATGTTGCAGCTGGAGTGTCACAGTATTTGCCTCCAGTGCAAGGTGTTCAATCCGCCTCAGCAGCCAGACCTGTTGTGTTACTGAATGTGCCTATAGGGCACTGCTCATAAACAATACCAGCGCCCGTTGGACAGTAATTCCTCACTGGACAATCTATTGGAATGATACCATCTGTGCAATAATGTCAAGCTGTACAGTTATCACATTGTCATTGTCCCTGGCCTGGCATATATATTCCTGGATGACAAGTAAGAGGCGCTGTGATACCAGCAGGGCAATAATGACCAATGGTACAGGTCCCCAGAGGTACATGTACCATCAGTTTGGGTTGCTATTCTGGCACCACTTGTACAGTAATATCCGGCATCACATAGTCCTGTTGGACGATGAGCCCAGTTGTTCAACAGTAATTTTCCACTGTACATGCTGAACACTGTCCTGATGTAGCCAGTCCGGTATTGTTGGAGGCAGTTCCAATAGTACATTGGATTGGATTGATCGTTCCTGTACAACAGTATCATACAAAAGCCCTATCACAACTACTTATTGAAAATAATTAAAAAATTAAATAAAACAAGAGGGCCATGATGGCCCTGGATCGCTCACCTTAATTATACAATGTACTGCAATGCAAAACACATTAAGACAATTATTCTGAATGCAACCTCCACAGTGTTAACAATACTTTCCTTCATTTGGCCTAGTGATCTATATTTTTTTTACCTGATATGACCCATATTCCAACATGGACTAGATATCATCAAGACAACATTCTGACAAAGTTTTAACTTGCTCAAAGTAAAAATGCGGCCTCCAGAGTTTGAACAATATTTTCCTTTATTGACCTAGTTTCTAATCCAATATGACCCATTTTCGAACTTGACCTAGATATAATTCAGACAAACATTCTGACCAAATTTCAAGCTGCTGAAGCAAAAAATGCGGCATCCAAAGTGTTCACAATATTTTCCTTCAATTTGATCTAGTGACCTAGATTTTGACCCAGCATGACCCATATTCAAACCTGGCCTACATATCATCAAGAAAAACATTCTGATAAAGTGTTATCATGCTGAAATTAAAAATGCAGTATCCAGAGTGTTAACAATAATTTCCTTCATTTGGCCTAGTGATCTATATTTTTTTACCTGATATGACCCATATTCCAACATGGACTAGATATCATCAAGACAACATTCTGACAAAGTTTCAACTTGCTCAAAGTAAAAATGCGGCTTCTGGAGTTTGAACAATATTTTCCTTTATTGACCTAGTTTCTGATCCAATATGACCCATATCCGAACTTGGCCTAGATATCATTTAGACAAACATTCTGACCAAATTTCAAGTTTCTGAAGCAAAAAATGCGGCATCTAAAGTGTTAACAAGATTTTCCTTCAATTTGACCTAGTGACCTAGTTTTTGACCCGGCATGACTCATATTCGAACTTGGCCTAGATATCATTTAGCTAAACATTCTGACCAAATTTCAAGCCGGTGAAGCAAAACATGCAGCTTCTACAGACTTAACAAGATTTTCCCTCAATTTGGCCTAGTGACCTAGTTTCTGATCCAATATGACCCATATTTGAACTTGAACTAGATATCTTTAAGACAAACATTCTGACAAAATTTCAAGCTGCTGAAGCAAAAAAAGCGGCATCCAAAGTGTAAAAAAGATTTTCCTTCAATTTGGGCTAGTGACCTAGTTTTTGACCCGGCATTACCCATATTCGAACTTGGCCTAGATATCATTCAGCTCAACATTCTGAACAAATTTCAAGCCACTGAAACAGTTTTTGACCCAATATGACCCATATTTGAACTTGACCTAGATATATTTAAGACAAACATTCTGACCAAATTTCAAGCTGCTGAAGCAAAAAATGCGGCATCAAAAGTGTTAACAAGATTTTCCTTCAATTTGACCTAGTGACCTACTTTTTGACCCGACGTGAGCCATGTTCGAACTTGACCTACATATCATCAAGACAAACATTCTGATAAAGTTTCAATATGCTCAAGTTGAAAATGTGGCCTCCAGAGTGTTAACAAGATTTCCCTTCAATTCGACCTAGTGACGTAGTTTTTAACCTCATATCGCCCAGTTTCGAACTTGTCCAAGATTTTATGGAGATGAACATTCTGATAAACTTTCATGAAGATTGGATGCAAAATGTAGCCCGTAGAGTGTTAACAAGCTCAAATGTTGACGACGCACGACGGATGGACGACGGACAAAATGTGATTACAATAGCTCACCTTGCACTTCGTGTATAGGTGAGCTAAAAAGCAAACAAATATTTGTATATTGTAAATAATTTGAAGATCAATCATATATGAATAAAGCTTCCGTTCTGTTCTATATCACAGACACATATGTTTCGTTTGCATATGTTACGAATGGTGACAAGTCACAGGAGAAACTCTTAGCCTTTCAGCACATGTAGACACACTTTGACGTAAATGAATATCAATCAAGCAGACAATTGTTGAAACATTGTGACAAAAGTAGAAATTTCTAAAATACAAGTTATTTCTCCTTTCCTGCTATGATTGAACTTTTTTCAAGTAATAAAACATTTATTTAGGTATTTTCCATATTTCTACTGCCAAGATGTGTTCAAAATCGTGTGTTGCAGATTTATTTGTATGTGGGAAAGGATTAGTACTTGAGGTGAGCCCCATGAAAACATTATATTTGTAATTATCTTTATGTGTAAAGTTTGAGAAGATATTTACATGCGACCAGAGTAGTCTCAGATCAATGTGATAATCCGCATATATCTGTATCTTGATCTACACTGGTCAATCGAAAGTCACAAATGCTTCTAATAAACATTTAAACCCTTTCCCTCATGTAGACGCATTTTGATGCATTTGAAGCAGTCGACATTTGAAAATATTGTGACAAAAGTAGAAATTGCTCAACAAACTTCCTAACTCTTTCCACATGTAGACACATTTTGATGCATATGATGCAACTTTTGTGACAAATGCAGACATGGTTCAAATCGAGCAGTTCCTCCTTATACCACAATGGTGATAAGTCTCGGAGGAAACTAAGAAAATGCTTAACCTTTGCGTACATGTAGACGCATTTTGATGCATATGAAGTTATTTGAAATGTTTGTGACAAACGGAGAAATTGTTCAAAACAAGCAATACACATGTATGCAGACACATGGACAGAAAGAAACACCTACATACAAACAAACAGTCGGATAGAAACTTAGACAACATATAGACAGGCAGACAGGCAGACATATAGATGTAGAGATGTAGAGATGTATCTGACATACAGATATACATAAACACAAGAGGCCCATGAGGGCCTATGCTCTACTGGCATGGTTCTTTGGTCATTTTCAATCCAGAGCATGTATGTATGGGTAACAAAGGAATTTTGACAATTTCAAGCGCCGTAATCCAGTCATGCATGGGCGGATCTGGCTGGTTTTCGAAAGGAACCGATCTCTCATCAATATTTAACTACTAACTGAGTTTGGTGAAGATCGAATAGTAAATGGAGGCTCTATTGTGTTCACAAGCTGTATTATAGCAATTTTGACAATTTCAAGGGCCATAATCCAGTCATGCATGGGTGGATCTGACTGGTTGTCCAAAGGAACCGAGCTTGTCAAATTATCTTCAAGGCAAGCGCGCAGTAAATATCTTTCTTCCTTAGAACAATCTGCATGTGGTCAAGAGCTTAAAATCATACGCACATGAGTATTGTGTTCATTATGAAGATTTAGCTCTTTTTGCCTCATTATTTTCGTGTCTATTCAATAATGAAACATTTGCTCAGGGATTGTTCATTATTTGGCCTAGGCGTTTGCTGCAGATTTATTGTATGCTGATAATGGTTGAAATTAATAAAAACATATATGGTATTCTGAAGTGAAATGGAACCCCAATTAATAGTGCATACTTAAGAATTATTAAAATGTGCAAAACAATAAATGACAATAATACTTACCACACGAATGACATCAATTGTTCCGTTCATCTAGTTAATCCATCGGTGGTCGATCGTTTGTTAGTCTTGTCTGCACCAGCTCTCTCATTTGATTTTCAGAAGTAAAATGGAATGAATGAATGAATGTATAGTGTTTTATGGCGCATCAATGGCTAAGGTCATTTAGCACACATTCACATTATAAATGAGAAGTACATGTAGTATGATTTAAAATTGAATATGTTTGATAGAACTATATAATGAGAAATGATGGAAGTGGAAACAAATTGTAGGTAATGAAGAAAACAATTTATGTACATATATATATGTAGACAGATAACAAGAGGCCCATGAGGGCCTATGCTCTACTGGTATGGTTATTTGGTCATTTTCAATCCAGAGCATGTATGTATGGTGAAGATCGGATAGTAAATGGAGACTCTATTATGTTATTATTGCTACGAGAAATTTGAAATCAATGTAACAACAAATGGACAAACTATGTCCAATTCTCAAAATCGACCAAAATACATCAAAATATTTATGTTTTTTAGCCATCTGATCTGAAGATCTTCTTTATCATGTATATGAGCTTGTATTTATTTCCACAGTCAAGATCATAAAGCGGAGTCTTATGTATGGACAGGGGCAATTTATTGAAATGGTTGCGTTAAGTCAACTATAACTAGAACTATCACTGAAGTTGATAAATACCCCCTAAACAGCACCTTGACCTACACCATAACTTAATTAGTAAAAGGGCCATAACTCTGTAAAATATCATGCAATTGTAACCCCTTTAGGATATGCACATCTCCTCTTGGTATAGAAGCTTCATGAAAATTTTATTGAATTCCACCAAGTGGTTTGTACAAAATAGGCCGGACAAAATATGGCTTCCGGCCGACAGACAGACAGACTGCCCGACACAGTGACTCCTATCTACCCCCCTCTTCTTCGAAGGGGGTATAACTATAAAGATATTGAATATCTGCTTTCCTATTCTTAGAAACTGTGACCTTGACACCCAAAACAAAATCTGAATGAAGATATTCATAATATGTTGAAGTACATCATGTTTTTATTGCTACGAGAAATAATTTGAATCAATGTAACAACAAATGAACAAGCTATGTCCAATTCTTAAAATCAACCAAAAATACGTCAACAAATTTATGTTTTTTACCCCCAAAAAACAGGCCCGCTTTGCATATTTACCATACAATGTGAAGAAGGGTATAAGAGGAACAGGTTTTCCAAGTTTCAATGTAATAGGTTTGATAGTTTCCATGTAAGTCTCAAAATCAACCAAAATCCATCAAAATTTATGTTTTTTATCCAAAAAACCAGGCATACTCAGCAACTTTATCATACAATAGCATTGATAATTTCCATGTAAGTGACCTAAATGCAAAACCTAACCAGCACTACCAATTCTCAAAATTAACCAAAATACATCAAAATTGATGTTTTTAACCCCAAATAACAGGCCACACTCAGCCTCTATAGCATACAACGTGATGAAGGATATTAGATGAACAAGGGCAAGTTTCTGCCTTCTAGAAGAAAGGGAAGGTTCATTAGCTTCAGCATAAAGACTTAACTGGAGAGGTTCTAAAAGCTTTAACCCTTTCCCTCATACGACAATTCTGCAGCAGATGACTTTAAACATATTTTGTCAAAACATAGAAAATCTCTATATTTGAACGGATAACCTATGACTAAAAGTGGAAAACATTGTGGCAAAAGGAGAAATTGCACGTTTTGTGCAATTTCTTCTTTTGTCACTATGTTTTCAAAAAGCTGTCTGCTGCAGAGGCATCAGAAAGCGTTTATATGAGGGAAAGGGTTAAGGGCAAGGCGACGACCTTGATTATGTATGGGATAAGCAACTGAATGTAAGATTTGCGAGAAAACCATTACAAACATAAAAGTACTTTCCTATCAGCTCCCAAGTCAGAATGGGCTAACACCTTGAGTAGGTTTAACGCTTTTTGACATTTTTATTTAAAGCCTAAATATGTGGATTTGGGATGAAAGTTTTGGGTCAAAGATTACAATAAGAAACTTGAACTTCAATGCGAGAATTATTCATATGAAGATCTGGGTCTGGGTGGAACCACGTTTATTACAGAAGTGCATGCATTTGGTTTTGGTCTTGGAAAATTTAAAATCGTTTTCGTCAGACCATGTTTGAAGTTTATTCTATAATGTCCATATTTCTTGAACGAAAACAAATAACAAAATCATCCACATAAAGGGAGCATTCAAGACCTAGGTTATTAGCATTAACAATAGAATTGATTTTCACACTAAATAATGCAACCTTGAGCAACACCCATCTCCTGCTCACAAGCACATGATAGGATGTTACCAACACAAACATGAAAGCGGCGTTCAAAAATGCAGCAATAAATAGAGGTAGATGGCCTCTAAGACCAAAGTCATGGAGATACAAGCACTTTCAAGATCAAAGAATAATGAGACAACATGTTGCTTATTAAGGTAGTAGGAGCCTAATGGGCAACATTTTAAATTATGACCAGCTTGATAATTTCTTAATGTGTATCATTTCCTGGATTCAAAAACAAAATTTAAAAGAAATTTAACCACAAATAACAATTTTATTTGAATTTGAATTACCCTACCCCCCTTTCAGAATTTTCGATAAAAACGACATCACGCGAGAGACAAGAAAAATCCTTTATTTCATTTATTTTTCAACATTTTGGTAATACTTTGGTATCAAAGTAACAATAAATATATTTGCTTTCAGAAATAATACATTATTGATCACATCACCAACAAATATAATCAAACTGTACTGGAATAGTCATATGGTATTACGATTTTAACATACTATTTTGACCGCGTAAAATTGGAACATCGACGTTTAAAAGCAAAAATCAACAAGTTCTAGAAATACTCATAACCTGTTCTTTATTGATAATTAACTTTAACCTTTTGGGAACATTATGCCAAAAAATCTAAATGTTTTAATTGTCTTATTTAAAAAAAATAGAGTTTGAAATTCCCAACCACCTATTTCAGCCGTGACTGCAAGTAATAAAATCTTCAAAGAAGCTAATATTTATGTATAGAAATATATTTAATTACTTTTTAATTCAAAGTACATATAAACTTCTGTAAAAAGTGTAAGCTAATGAAAACAAAGAAGAAAAAAATAAAAATAAATTGTGCTTCTGGAGGGATTCGAACCACTACCTTGAAACCCTCAAAAGATTTGTAGTCCTGCGCTTAACAACATAGGCTAAAGCACTAACATTGAAGAGTTTCAAGTGGAGGTTTTCATTACGCTCCTACTACCTTAATAAAGCCTTCTCTAATAAAAGATTCAACAAGAAACCGCTGAAGACGGTAAGGCTGGATCTTCGGCAATTTGACCTTGAAAATCGACAAACCAAGGTCAAGGTCAAAGTAACCATAGGAATCAATAGAACTTGTTACCTTCAGGCAAAGTTTCAAGTTTGTAACCCTTTCCAGTGCCGAGATTTTGCCTCAACCTGAAACTTTAACCAAAATGTTGACAGACAGACGGACATCGCCAATCTATAGACCGGAATTGCTAGAGCAATCCGGCCAAAAACGAACAAGATGATCAAGTAAACTTCATTGCCGACGAAAACTGCTTTTAACACTGGCAATAAGATTGTTCGATTCTAGGAACCATACAAGTCGGTCATTAACCATTCTTTCTAATGTTTTGCAGATAAAGCAATGGGATGATAGTTGCAGCAGCAAGGATTAGTTTTCTTTGCCCGGTTTTAGGATAGGTATAACAATAACCTCTCGCCACAACAAAGGAAATTCACCAGACTGCCACACATCAGTAAAAATATCCAATAAACAAGAGGGCCAAGATGGCCCTAAATCGATCACCTGAATGATAGTTAATTAGAAGCAAATATTTAACTGCAAATATCTGTGAAAATTTGATGAGGAGTTCAAATGAAACTGCAGGGAGTGGACACTCAGTTAAAGAAATAGTTTATCAGTAAAAGCCCTTTAATAAGAATGGAATTATAAAGTTTTGTCATTTTGCACCTTTCCTGATGCCGCTTTGCTGCCCTGTTTGTCAACGAAATCAATATGGCTTGAACAGTTTTTGTAGAGAATCCAAATTATCTTGGAATCTGACAAATGGATTATGGAGATGGAGGTTTTTAAAGTTTTGGTATTTTTCTCAATTTCTAATGCCGCAGCAACAAAAGTTCTACACAGAATGTCAGTCTTTGAACAATTTTGAAAGAGGACCATCAATGGAACATTCCTGTGAAGTAACGTTGAAATTGGTCGAGTGGAAAAGTAGGAGTTGTCATTTGTAGCTAAAAGTTCAATTTACCCCTTTTGTGATGACGTGAGGTTGCTATGATTTTGTAACCAATCAATACGGCTTGAACAAATTAAGTAGAGGATCACTTAAGTAAGATTCCTATTCAATTTTCTTAATATCAGACAAGAACTTAAAAAAATGGAATTTCCAAATTTTGTCATTTTGCCCTTTTCTGGTGCCTCCTGAATGCCATGTTTTTCAACCAAACAATATGCCTTGAACATTCTTTGTAAAGGGTCACCCAAGGAACATTTCTAATAAACTATATTGGAATCTGACATGCAGATTCAGAGGAGAAGATTTTTAAAGTTTGGACATTTTGCCCCCTATCTGATGCTGCAATGGTTCTCAATGGAATTTAAATCTTTGAACACTTTTGAAAGAGGGCCATCAAAGGAACATTCCTGTGAAGTTTGGATAAAATTGGTCCTGAGGTTTAGGAGAAGATGTTTAAAGCTAAAAGTTAACACTGGACGACGTACAAAAAGTGATTAGAATAGCTCACCGTGAGCCTTTGACTCTAGGTGATCTAAAAACCAGAAAGAGATGTGAAGCGTAAATGCTTAAGAAATTGATTAGGGCTATTCCAGTAAAACATATGTCCCACCCCAGGAAGGCACTTTCAAAATTGACCAACCCCCTTCAGAAGTTTATTTGACTAGAAAAGAACCCCCTTTAGAATATTTTCTGAGCAAATTCGGACCCCCTTCAGAAGTTTATATTTTTTGTTGCAAATTTCAACCCTCAATAGCAGTTTTGTCGGACTTCTGATTAGGACTTACTATAAGTGTATTCATGGTCCAACAGTAAGTTTCTGCTCTTGCATCGTAAGTAAAGATGTTGATTCTGACAGGAATTAAAATACACATGAATTTGTATTGAGGTTTAAGACTGATTTTCAACATCTTTGGTCATTTAAAGGCGGTCAGTTATCCATACCCTCTGTTCCTGGAAGACCCAGTACTAAGCCAAACCCTAACAACTGACAGTTTCCTCAACTAAATCAGAGGCGGAGGCCTCGAACTCGGAACCTTCAGGTTACTAACCTAGCATATTACCAACCACGCCACAAAGGCCTTCATTAAGATATTTCAAATTAAATTTGAACAAGAAAATGTGTCCATGGAACACAGATGCCCCAGTCGACAGTCAGATGAACAAATGTAGGGTCACAAATAGCTTTATTCAACAATTAAACAAAATAACTTTTTTCCGATTTTCAGTACCATACCGTTTTGATCGTATCTCGAAAATTTGTCTTCAAACGAATTCTGTACACTACGTTTGAGAAATATATTATGTGGTTAAAACAAAGCGGTTTTTCTTCATCGGGCAGTCTGTCTGTCACAGTGATTCAGATTGCAACTCTGTCTTTTAAGACAGCTGTCCTAAATGTAAAAAAAACACCAGGCCATTTTGTCCTAAACTTAAACAAGAGGGCCATGATGGCCCTGGATCGCTCACCAGATTTTTCTTTTCACTATAGCAATATAAGCCCTGCCCCCTGGTAGTTTCCTACCTTGGCTTGGCTTGAAAAAATCTAAGAGGGTCACCCTAGGAACATTTCTAGTAAATCTTTTGAAAATAGATCAGACACTTTCGGAGGAGAAGATTTTTTAAGGTCCACTATATCCATATAAGGCAAAATAGCTCCGCTCCCTGGAGGCCATTTTTTTATGACCAATCAAAATGGCTTCAAGATATCTGATGGAGGGTCACCCAAGGAACATTTCTACAAAATTATTAAACAAGAGTACCGCGGTACATAATACGCCCGTCAGGAACTTCTTTACAAATATTCTAAGTCCAAAAAGGGGCATAACTCATTCAAAAATTGACGAAATCCCAGGAAATATGAACTTGATCTGTGACACATCACTACAAAGCCTTATACAAAATTTCAGCTCAATAGCTCAAAGTATGTAGGAAAAAAGTGTGGTAAACCCGAACGGACGGAGGGACGGAGGGAGGGACATGTATGACCATACCATAATACGTACCGTTTTTAAGAAACGGTCGTATAAAAATCGGCCTGACACCTTTGGAGGAGAAGATTTTTAAAGTTTTCACTATAGCCATATAAGCCGAATTAGAGTTAAATGATAGAGGGTCACCCAAGGAACATTTCTACAAAATTATTTGAAAATCGGCCAGACATTTTTGGAGAAGAAGATTTTTTAAGTTTTCACCTTAGTCATATAAGTCAAAATAGCCCCGCCCCCCTGGCGGCCATGTTTTTTGACCAATCAACACAGCTTCAAGGAATCTGATAGAGGGTCACCCAAGGAACATTTCTAAAAAATGATTTGAAAATCTGTCAACCGGTTTGGCAGAAGAAGAATTTTGAAGTTTTTTTCATTTCGTTGCCATGGAAACCAGAATTCTGCATGGATCCCAAAAATTTGAAAGAATTCTGGTGAGGCCATTGGGAGGATGCTTTCTGTGAAGTTTCAGCCCAATTGACCCACTGGTTACTGAGGAGAAAAAGTTGCCGGACAAAAGGCGATCACAATAACTCGCCTTGAGCAAAGCTCAGGTGAGCTAAAAATTCAAACCCAGAAAGGCCACTTTTAGATGCGCTTTCCAAACTTACACTTACTGATGAACACCTATTAAAAATCTGCAGCAATATTGAAAACCTTTTAGAATTACAGTTAATATACTAACAGGTTAAGAAAACATTGTGGCAAAAGGAGAATGAACTAGAGGTTGTTTTTGGGAAAAACATATGTCTCCCCCAAGGGGTATTTGTCTGGCTGACTGTATTTTGTCAGTTAGTGATTTATTTTAAAAAAGGGCAATAACTCATCCAAAAGTAGGTCAAATTAAACGCCCTCGTAATATGCGCAACAAGACATTGTACCGATGACTCCTGTGAAGTTTCATAGAAATGTGGCAAAGGGGTTGTGAGATGAAGGCCGTACAAGAATGAAATGGCAATTTAAAATAAAGGGCAATAACTCAACCAAAATTAGGTCAAATTAAACGCCCTCGTAATATGCGCAACTAGACGTTGTACCGATGACTCCTGTGAAGTTTCATAGAAATGTGGCCAAGGGGTTGTGAGATGAAGGCCGGACAAGAATGAAATGGCAATTTAAAAAAAGGGCAATAACTCATCCAAAATTAGGTCAAATTAAACGCCCTAGTAATATGCGCAACTAGACGTTGTACCGATGACTCCTGTGAAGTTTCATAGAAATGTGGCCAAGGGGTTGTGAGATAAAGGCCGGACAAGAAATGTGGACGCCCTGGACAAGAATGAAATGAAAATTTAAAAAAAAGGGCAATAACTCATCCAAAAGTAGGTCAAATTAAACGCCCTCGTAATATGCACAACTAGACGTTGTACCGATGACTCCTGTGAAGTTTCATAGAAATGTGGCAAAGGGGTTGTGAGATGAAGGCCGGACAAGAATGAAATGGCAATTTTAAGAAAGGGCAATAACTCATCCAAAAGTAGGTCAAATTAAACGCCCTCGTAATATGCGCAACTAGACGTTGTACCGATGACTCCTGTGAAGTTTCATAGAAATGTGGCCAAGGGGTTGTGAGATAAAGTCCGGACAAGAAATGTGGACGCCCTGGACAAGAATGAAATGGCAATTTTAAAAAAAGGGCAATAACTCATCCAAAAGTAGGTCAAATTAAACGCCCTCGTAATATGCACAACTAGACGTTGTACCGATGACTCCTGTGAAGTTTCATAGAAATGTGGCAAAGGGGTTGTGAGATGAAGGCCGGACAAGAATGAAATGGCAATTTTAAGAAAGGGCAATAACTCATCCAAAAGTAGGTCAAATTAAACGCCCTCGTAATATGCGCAACAAGACGTTGTACCAATGACTCCTGTGAAGTTTCATAGAAATGTGGCCAAGGGGTTGTGAGATAAAGGCCGGACAAGAAATGTGGACGCCCTGACAGACAGACAGACAGACAGACAGACAGACAGACGGACGGACAGACAGACAGACAGACGGCGCAGGCAAAAGCAATATGTCTCCTCCGGAGGGAGGAGACATAATTAAACGCCCTCGTAATATGCACAACTAGACGTTGTACCGATGACTCCTGTGAAGTTTCATAGAAATGTGGCAAAGGGGTTGTGAGATGAAGGCCGGACAAGAATGAAATGGCAATTTTAAAAAAAGGGCAATAACTCATCCAAAAGTAGGTCAAATTAAACGCCCTCGTAATATGCGCAGCTAGACGTTGTACCGATGACTCCTGTGAAGTTTCATAGAAATGTGGCAAAGGGGTTGTGAGATGAAGGCCGGACAAGAATGAAATGGCAATTTTAAAAAAAGGGCAATAACTCATCCAAAAGTAGGTCAAATTAAACGCCCTCGTAATATGCGCAGCTAGACGTTGTACCGATGACTCCTGTGAAGTTTCATAGAAATGTGGCAAAGGGGTTGTGAGATGAAGACCGGACAAGAATGAAATGGCAATTTTAAAAAAAGGGCAATAACTCATCCAAAAGTAGGTCAAATTAAACGCCCTCGTAATATGCACAACTAGACGTTGTACCGATGACTCCTGTGAAGTTTCATAGAAATGTGGCAAAGGGGTTGTGAGATGAAGGCCGGACAAGAATGAAATGGCAATTTTAAGAAAGGGCAATAACTCATCCAAAAGTAGGTCAAATTAAACGCCCTCGTAATATGCGCAACTAGACGTTGTACCGATGACTCCTGTGAAGTTTCATAGAAATGTGGCCAAGGGGTTGTGAGATAAAGGCCGGACAAGAAATGTGGACGCCCTGACAGACAGACAGACAGACAGACAGACGGACAGACAGACGGACGGACAGACAGACAGACGGCGCAGGCAAAAGCAATATGTCTCCTCCGGAGGGAGGAGACATAATTAAACGCCCTCGTAATATGCGCAACTAGACGTTGTACCGATGACTCCTGTGAAGTTTCATAGAAATGTGGCCAAGGAGTTGTGAGATAAAGGCCGGACAAGAAATGTGGACGCCCTGGACAAGAATGAAATGGCAATTTTAAAAAAAGGGCAATAATAACTCATCCAAAAGTAGGTCAAATTAAACGCCCTCGTAATATGCACAACTAGACGTTGTACCGATGACTCCTGTGAAGTTTCATAGAAATGTGGCAAAGGGGTTGTGAGATGAAGGCCGGACAAGAATGAAATGGCAATTTTAAGAAAGGGCAATAACTCATCCAAAAGTAGGTCAAATTAAACGCCCTCGTAATATGCGCAACTAGACGTTGTACCGATGACTCCTGTGAAGTTTCATAGAAATGTGGCCAAGGGGTTGTGAGATAAAGTCCGGACAAGAAATGTGGACGCCCTGGACAAGAATGAAATGGCAATTTTAAAAAAAGGGCAATAACTCATCCAAAAGTAGGTCAAATTAAACGCCCTCGTAATATGCACAACTAGACGTTGTACCGATGACTCCTGTGAAGTTTCATAGAAATGTGGCAAAGGGGTTGTGAGATGAAGGCCGGACAAGAATGAAATGGCAATTTTAAGAAAGGGCAATAACTCATCCAAAAGTAGGTCAAATTAAACGCCCTCGTAATATGCGCAACTAGACGTTGTACCAATGACTCCTGTGAAGTTTCATAGAAATGTGGCCAAGGGGTTGTGAGATAAAGGCCGGACAAGAAATGTGGACGCCCTGACAGACAGACAGACGGACAGACAGACGGACGGACAGACAGACAGACAGACGGCGCAGGCAAAAGCAATATGTCTCCTCCGGAGGGAGGAGACATAATGAATGAATGTATATTGTTTTATGGCGCATCGACAGCTAAGGTCATTTAGCGCGCAATTAAATTTAATTATTCATGATCCCTGGGTAAACAAACCAGTACTAGGCTAGAAAATGTGCCTTGCCCAAGGGCACTCCACCATGACCGTAGTGCCGCGACTGGGGGGCAAAAGGAGAAATGAGCAATTTATTCTTTTCCACAATGTTTTCAAAAGTCTTCTTCAGGTGACTGTCTAGCTTGTATTTTAAACTTATTTAGTGTTAAGCTGGAGTGAATTATTGTAATTTTCTCTTTAAACTATATTTAAACATAAGTAAAGAGGGAAGAGAAAAAGTCATCTAATTGACTGTGGTTTCAGAGGAAAATGAAGCATTTCCACTATGTGACAGGTGATATACCTGGACAGTCTAAAATGTTTAAAAATTCAAGCAGGCTTGTATATTTATGATGTGGGGGATTCTCTTCTTTTTTTTAGACCAAAAAACGTTTTGAGTGTCTTGTAAATTATGGCCTTTTCATTTTCGCTGCTGGCCTTTATCACAACTTGTTCAAAGTTTGGCAGCAGATTTGCACAAATCACAGAGGCCTTATAGTTTTTGCTGTCTGCGTGCCTCTTTAATGTACTGGTCCGAAAATAGGAAGTCCCGTCTGTCAATGCATTTTTTATATGTTGTGTGCACAAATTGTAGCCGTTTTTCTGCATTGAAATATGCTCAGCCAGAAATTTTGAAACGCTCTAGACGATTTGACAGGCAAATCAGGTACAGTACTTATTGAGGAGTTGGGCATTTGTTCTTAATCGGCTGAATTTTGATTATTTTTTCCGTTTTAATGCTTGTCGACGCGTTATTTTTCCGAAAAAAAAAGCGATTGTCGAAAATGTTTTCGTTCCGACATTTTGAAAGGGTTTAATCCGGGTTCTTAAAAGAGGCCCTACGATTGGCTGATATTTAATGAGCCAGCCAATGAAATCAAGTTTTACATCAATGATCATTAGACGCTTTACATGTAGTATACTTTAATGCATTGTAACTGCTATGAAGCGCGTACGTAACTCGACAAAACGCTTTTTGTTTATTATGAATCAAAATGCGTCTACTGCACATGATATTTTTCAGTTGGCTTCGCGGAGATTAACTCTAGCGATGTCATATTTCCGATGCCCGACGCCAATCTGATTCTGAATCTCTGCAGTCAATATAAATGAGCAGATACGGACAGAGGCAAAAAAGAAAATGATGCCCCCCTTTAGAAGCGAAATTGGACTTTTCACCACCCCCTACAGTAGCAAATTAAGAAAAAGACCTTCCCCCTACAGAATTTTTTTATTTTGCCGTCCTGGGGTGGGACATATGTTCAACTGGAATAGCCCTAATGGATTTTGTCTTGGCCACGACAGGTATCATGAGCTTTACACACGGCAGACCGGAGTTCTTTTAAGGAAAACAGTAATTAACCCTTTTCTTCATATACAAGTTTTTTGTTCGATATATATTAACCATCATTTTGAGTCAGTTTTTTTTTGAAATTGTTGATAAATTTACTGTGACAGGTGAGAGAAAACAGGTGAGAAAAAAAAAATTACAAAAAAAAATATTGTTTACCGAAATTACCTACAATCAATAACACAAATGTTTACACTAAAACAATAACATAACCAGAAGTCACCTTAGAATGGGCTAGTTTATGAAATGTTCAAGCAAATTCAATCATTAGGAACGTTATTTCAAAAAACATGCATGCACAAATATTTTCGCCGTCCGCCATTTTGAAAATCGGGATGATTCGCAAGAATAAATCAAGTATACATCGATTGGAAAATCTCGATCATTATCAAACTGGTAAGAATGAAACAAAGAAAACTATCCTACGTATAAATTCACCGTAACTGATACGTGGGATTATTTAAATTCCTCTTTCAAGGCGAATTTCCAAACATGCATGCACAAAATCGTTCTATCTCCCTAATTACTATATGGATATACAGTATACAAAAGTTCATCAAACGATATAAAGCCATCGGTCTAGAAAATATGAGACAGAGAAAATAGATGCATTTTGTGCATTCTGGGGGAATATCTTAGAAAGACTTATTTAATATTCTTTGTTATTTTTTACCCTCGCCGTTCAGAATTAACTATTTGGCGAGCAGCTATTGTCTTTGTCTTGACCATTTGTTTAAAAATATGGACCAAGGACCAAGGGTTATTTATATTTACTATTTATTAAATTATACTATAAATGATCAGTTATGTGCTGTTGTTTTTCCTATATATTAAATGACTATACTACCCGGAGGTTTAAACAAGAGCACCGCGTATGGCACAGACGCTCGACTGATAGAAAACAGAAAAAAAGCTGAGCTGAACAAAAAACCTTAACCAGACAACCACGCCGACGCAATGCCAGGGTCATGACAATAGCTCTCGTTTTTTCAAAACTCGAGCTAAAAGGGATTCCTAAAAACAATACCACCGGTATCCCTCCTGTCAAAAATTTATCAGGGCCACAAGTTAAAAATTCTTTACCATATGTACAATATATTAAAAAGGTTTAAAATGTAAAAAAGCATATATACAAAAATACGAAATGAAAAGGTCTGTGCTGTTCTTAAAAGGAAGTTCAGAGAAGATGTATATAACATTGACCTCTATGATTTCCTTTCCCCACCTAATGGTGTAAAAACCTTCATTATTATAATTTTTAAACATTGACAAACAAAAAATAAACACAAAAGTGCGACAGTATAAGAAAATTAATTTAAAAAATCCTTGATTGAAACAAATCAGATTTGTAACAATTTGCACAGCACAACCTTTTCATCATAGTTATGGGTTTACCCTTGCCAGGAGGCATAAAAAGCATAGTTTCCCTCTGACAATTGCAAACCACTATTAAAACAATGGGGAGATTGACGTTAAAGCGTAAAAAGTTTTATTATTTAAAAGTTCATACATAAATTATTACTAAATGTCACCATAATAATATATTGATTTTTAGACAACATCGGGAAGTGAATCGAAGAGCTCTCATTAAATTAAAAGGTTTAAAATGTAAAAAAGCATATACACAAAAATACGAAATGAAAAGGTCAGATGTGCTGTACTTAAAAGGAGGTTCAGAGAAAATGTATATAACATTGACCTCTCTGATTTCCTTTTACCACCTAATGGTGTAAAAACCTTCATTATTATAATCCTTGATTGGAACAAATCAGATTTGTAACAATTTGCACAGCACAACCTTTTCATCATGGTTATGGGTTTACCCTTGCCAGAAGGCATAAAAAGCATAGTTTCCCTCTGACAATTGCAAACCACTATAAAACAATGGGGAGATTGACATCAAAATGTGGTTAAAATAAATTTGGGAGTATTGACCATTAAAAAATAAAAAGTTATCTCCCTTGTTCGTCCTTCATTTGTAGTGTATGTTGGACACATGTGTTTTTCATGCATTTTAAATTGCATTAAACCACGAGACATATAAGGTATTTATACATTAATCAACCTAAGAGTGGTTATTAAATTGACTTTGGATTTATGTGAAATCACTGTAAATCATGATTCGTAAAAACAAAAACAAAAATCTGCTGAGGTCATACATATTATTGGGGCATAACACAGAACATACATAAGAATCAAATAAGATGAGAGAGCTCTCCGAACACTTAATTGTATGGGCTATCTTTGAAGAAAAACAGTAATTAACCCTTTCCTTCATATAGAAGCTTTTTGATGCCTCTGCAGAAGGCAGCTTTTTGAAAACATAGTGACAAAAGAAAAATTGCTCAAAACGAGCAATTTCTTCTTTAACCACTGTTTTCCACATTCAGTCATATGGATATTTTCTAGTTTTTGACAAAATATGTTTTAAAAACGTCTGCTGTGTGCTTGTCAAAATGCGTCTGTAAGTTGGAAAGAGTTCAACAGACATATATAGGTTGCAAATAGCTGTTATGTCAGTATTGTAATTGTCCAACTAATCACCTATAAAATGCACAAATTGGTTCCATCTCCCTAATTTTCTGTCTTTTACGGTTTTCACTTCTATTTGCATCTAATGAGACAGAGAAAATAGATGCATTTTGTGCATTTTGAGGGAATATCTTAGAAAGACTTTAATTGAAATCAGCTATTTATAAAGATTATACAGCTGTTTAACTACTGAAGAAACTTTGTGACGGTTCTGTAGCTAACATCTCTTTGCTTTAATTTGTTATGCCGGAAGGTATTTGTAACGTCGAAAATTGTGGCGAAAGACTTTTGACCCAAGAGTATATGTCTATTAATCTTAGTGTGCATTTATTCCAATATTCACACTTTTCAACTACTCCTGTTTATTTATAACTTTCGTAGTTCCTTCAAGAACCAGTAAGTTACTATTTTGGCTTGCCTTGATCTGTGATTAGTTTCCCTGAATAGATCATCATTTTTGGCTTGCCTTGGTGTTTCTGCCTCTGTATAGAACGACAACCTTCCTGGCTTGCCTTGACCCGTCATTGATGGAAGGTATAAATCACCATGTATTTATTTATTGGGGCTTTACGCCGCTTTCAACATTATTTCAGTTGTATCACGGCGACAGTTTACTTATTCGTGATCCCTGGGTAAACAAACCAGTACTAGGCTAGAAAATGTGCCTTGCCCAAGGGCACTCTACCATGACCGAGGTGCCACGACTGGGAATCGAAACCCGGGACACCCGGTTTCGAAATATACAAGAGTAATAGAAAATTGGAATTTCATAATGTAAAACTTAATTCTAGAGTCAGGCAATTTTGCCTAGCATGCAATTGTACAATTTTCACACCTAAAAAACATAGTGTATTACACTAATGAGTGGTAATTTTCACCACAATTAACTTAGAACTACTTTGTCTGGTATTGGGGTTAATATTATTTTTTTGGGGTCTTTTTTTTGCCCTTTTTTTTGTGCCTTTTTTGTTTGGTCTTTTGTTTTTCCCCTTTCAACCTTACACTATTTTGTGGTTGTAATTCATTAAGTAGTTTTTGTTAGTAATTGACTCCATGCATGCTAAAACGGCAGATTTCGTCAACCGTTTATAGTGAACAATGCAATCAGTTTGGATTCAGATCACACCCCACATAACATGGAGTTGACTCATGATACAAAAAGTTCGAAGATCAGATTCTTTCTAGACAATAGAAAATATTTTTCAAAACTGCTGCACATGACACTAGTTTAGCGTGCATAGATTCAAGAATAGAAATATTTATGAAATTATATAATAATTATATATATGTAATAAAATTATACAAAAATGTACTATTTATTAAATTATACTATAAATGATTAGCTATGTGCTGTTGTTTTTCTTATATATTAAATGAATATACTACCCGGAGGTTTAAAAAAGGATTTCTAAAAAACAATATCTCTCCTGTCAAAAATTTATCAGGGCCACAAGTTAAAAATTCTTTACCATATGTACAATATATTCAAATTCATATTACCTCCGGGTATAATTATATATCAATGTTTTGAAATAAACATTGTTTAGTTTTTAAAATCTGGTTGTATCATAGATAAGTTTTTATATTACAAGCCTCCCCATTGGACGAGATAAACCAATTAGGATGTAAGCAATGTAGTGACACGTAAAATCTCCTCCAACCGGGAGCCCCATAATATTTTATACAGGTGGAAGGAAAGGGTGACATTCCTGCAAAGGGCGACAAAGTTTAACTCTGTCACCCTCTACAGCAAAGACACCCTTCACTCCTACTACCATAAGGATATGCCTGTTTGTTAAAACCCTCCTGATTGGTCCAAATTTCAATCCGTTTACCGACCCAAGCTCGGCCAAAAATGATCTAAAAAATGATCCATTTGATGCAGGCCGAGAGAGTCGGAAATTAGCTTTATAGATCTAATTTTCTGCATCCAACCAGGTGAGGAGGGCTTTCCTTTTGATTAACCCTCTCCCCCACAAGTCACTCCTACTTTTCCTTCCACATTCTCATAATTAATCTATTATACCCTAACATAGGGAGAGTTTCTAGATTGCTGCAGAGTGATCTTGTGTGGAAAAGGGTCAAGCATAAAAAGTTTTATTATTTAAAAGTTCATACATAAATTACTAAATGTCACCATAATAATATAATGATTTTTAGACGACATCGGGAAGTGAATCGAAGAGCTCTCATTAAATTAAAAGGTTTAAAATATAAAAAAGCATATATACAAAAATACAAAATGAAAAGGTCTGTGCTGTATTTAAAAGGAGGCTCAGAGAAGATGTATATAACATTGACCTTTCTGATTTCCTTTCCCCACCTAATGGTGTAAAAACCTTCATTATTATAATCCTTGATTGAAACAAATCAGATTTGTAACAATTTGCACAGCACAACCTTTTCATCATGGTTATGGGTTTACCCTTGCCAGAAGGCATAAAAAGCATAGTTTCCCTCTGACAATTGCAAACCACTATTAAAACAATGGGGAGATTGACATCAAAATGCGGTTAAAATAAATTTGGGAGTATTGACTGTTAAAAAAATAAAAAGTTATCTCCCTTGTTCGTCCTCCATTTTTTAGTGTATGTTGGACACGTGTGTTTTTCATGCATTTTAAATTGAATTTTAACTGTTCCATCGGAACAATTACGTAGTTGCATTAAACCACGAGACACATAAGGTATTTATACATTAATCAACCTAAGAGTGGTTATTAAATTGACTTTGGATTTATGTGAAATCACTATAAATCATGATTCGTAAAAACAAAAACAAAAATCTGCTGAGGTCATACATATTATTGGGGCATAACACAGAACATACATAAGAATCAAATAAGATGAGAGAGCTCTCCGAACACTTAATTGTATGGGCTATCTTTAAAGGAAAACAGAAATTAACCCTTTCCTTCATATAGAAGCTTTTTGATGCCTCTGCAGAAGACAGCCTTTTGAAAACATAGTGACAAAAGAAAAATTGCTTAAAACGAGCAATTTCTCCTTTAACCACTGTGTTCCACATTCAGTCATATGGATATTTTCTATTTTTTGACAAAATATGTTTTAAAGTCGTCTGCTGTGTGCTTGTCAAAATGCGTCTGTAAGTTGGAAAGAGTTCAACAGACATATATTGGTTGCAAATAGCTGTTATGTCAAATTGTAATTGTCCAACTAATCACCTATAAAATGCACAAATTGGTTCCATCTCCCTAATTTTCTGTCTTTTACGGTTTTCACTTCTATGTGCATCTAATGAGACAGAGAAAATTGATGCATTTTGTGCATTTTGAGGGAATATCTTAGAAAGACTTTAATTGATATCAGCTATTTATAAAGATTATACAGCTGTTTAACTACTGAAGAAACTTTGACGGTTCTGTAGCTAACATCTCTTTGCTTTAATTTGTTATGCCGGAAGGTATTTGTAACGTCGAAAATTGTGGCGAAAGACTTTTGACCCAAGAGTATATGTCTATTAATCTTAGTGTGCATTTATTCCAATATTCACACTTTTCAACTACTCCTGTTTATTTAAACTTTTCGTAGTTCCTTCAAGAACCAGTAAGTTACTAATTTGGCTTGCCTTGATCTGTGATTAGTTCCCATGAATAGATCATCATTTTTGGCTTGCCTTGGTGTTTCTGCCTCTGTATAGAACGACAACCTTCCTGGCTTGCCTTGACCCGTCATTGATGGAAGGTATAAATCACCATGTATTTATTTATTGGGGCTTTACGCCGCTTTCAACATTATTTCAGTTGTATCACGGCGACAGTTTACTTATTCGTGATCCCTGGGTAAACAAACCAGTAAAAGGCTAGAAAATGTGCCTTGCCCAAGGGCACTCTACCATGACCGAGGTGCCACAACTGGGAATCGAAACCCGGGACATCCGGTTTCGAAATATACAAGAGTAATAGAAAATTGGAATTTCATAATGTAAAACTTAATTCTAGAGTCAGGCAATTTTGCCTTGCATGCAATTGAACAATTTTCACACCTAAAAAACGTAGTGTATTACACTAATGAGTGGTAATTTTCACCACAATTAAATTAGAACTACTTTGTCTGGTATTGGGGTTAATATTATTTTTTTGTGGTCTTTTTTTTGGCCTTCTTTTTGCCTTTTTTATTTGGTCTTTTTTTGCCCTCTTTTTGGGTCTTTTCTTTGCCCTTTTTTGGGGTCTTTTCTTTGCCCTTTTTTGGGGGTCTTTTTTGTTCTTTTTTGCCTTTTTTTTTTGCCTTTTTTTTTTGTCTTCCCCCTTTTAACCTTACACTATTTTGTGATAGTAATTCATTAAGTAGTTTGTGTTAGTACTTGACTCCATGCACACTAAAACGTCAAATTTCGTCAACCTTTATATTGAACAATGCAATCAGTTTGGATCCAGATCACGCCCCACATAACATGGAGTTGACTCGTGATCCAAAAAGTTTGAAGATCAGATTCTATCTAGACAATAGAAAATATTTTTCAAAAGTGCTGCAGATGACACTAGTTTAGCGTGCAAAGATTCAAGAATAGAAATATTTATGAAATTATATAATAATTATATCTATGTAATAAAATTATATAAAAATGTACTATTTATTAAATTATACTATAAATGATTAGCTATGTGCTGTTGTTTTTCCTATATGTTAAATGACTATACTACCCGGAGGTTTAAAAAAGGATTTTAAAAAAACAATATTTCTCCTGTCAAAAATTTATCAGGGCCACAAGTTAAAAATTCTTTACCATATGTACAATATATTCAAATTCATCTAACCTCCGGGTATAATTATATATCAATGTTTTGAAATAAACATTGTTTAGTTTTTAAAATCTGGTTGTATCATAGATAAGTTTTTATATTACAAGCCTCCCCATTGGACGAGATTTCAATCCGTTTTTATGTCCTAACTCGAAGAGTCGAGAGAAACCAATTAGGATGTAAGCCATGTAGTGACGCGTAAAATCTCGTCCAACCTGGAGCCCCGTAATATATTATACAGGTAGAAGGAAAGGGTGGCATTCCTGCAAAGGGCGACAAAATTTTAACTCTGTCACCCTCTACAGCAAAGACACCCTTCACTCCCACTACCATAAGGATATGCCTGTTTGTTTAAACCCTCCTGATTGGTCCAAATTTCAATCAGTTTACTGACCAAAGCTCGGTCAAAAATGATCTAAAAAATGATCCATTTGATGTAGGCCGAGAGAGTCGGAAATTAGCTTTATATATCTAATTTTACTGCATCCAACCAGGAGGGCTTTCATTTTGATTAACCCTCTCCCCCACAAGTCACTCCTACTTTTCCTTCCACATTCTCATAATTAATTTATTATACCCTAACATAGGTAGAGTTTCTAGATTGCTGCAGAGTGATCTTGTGTGGAAAAGGGTCAAGCGTAAAAAGTTTTATTATTTAAAAGTTCATACATAAATTACTAAATGTCACCATAATAATATATATATTAATTTTTAGACGACATCGGGAAGTGAAATAGAGAGCTCTCATTAAATTAATAGGTTTAAAATGTAAAAAGCATATATATATAACATTGACCTCTCTGATTTCCTTTTCCCACCTAATGGTGTAAAAACCTTCATTATTATAATTTTTAAACATTGACAAACAAAAAATAAACACAAAAGTACGACAGTCTAAGAAACATTCATTTAAAATTAAAAAATCCTTGATTGAAACAAATCAGATTTGTAACAATTTGCACAGCACAACCTTTTCATCATAGTTATGGGTTTACCCTTGCCAGAAGGCATAACAAGCATAGTTTCCCTCTGACAATTGCAAGTCACTATTAAAACAATGGGGAGATTGACGTCAAAATGCGGTTAAAATAAATTTGGGAGTATCGACTATTTAAAAGTAAAAAGTTATCTCCCATGTTCTTCCTCCATTTGTAGTGTATGTTGGACACATGTGTTTTTCATGGATTTTAAATTGAATTTTAACTGTTCCATCGGAACAATATACATATAAGGAATTTTATACATTAATCAACCTAAGAGTGGTTATTTAATTGACTTCGTAAAAACAAAAAATGGATTTCCGATGACGTCATACATTCTATTGGGGCATAACACAGAACATACATAAGAATCAAATGAGATGAGAGAACTCACCGAACACTTAATTGTATGGGCTATCTGTACTGGGCGCAAAGAGTTTTTCCGGTGCAGTAACTTGCTTTAAATTATGTTTACTTATTCGTGATCCCTGGGTAAACAAACCAGTAAAAGGCTAGAAAATGTGCCTTGCCCAAGGGCACTCTACTATGACCGAGGTGCCACGACTGGGAATCGAAACCCGGGACATCCGGTTTCGAAATATACAAGAGTAATAGAAAATTGGAATTTCATAATGTAAAACTTAATTCTAGAGTCAGGCAATTTTGCTTAGCATGCAATTGAACAATTTTCACACCTAAAAAACGTAGTGTATTACACTAATGAGTGGTAATTTTCACCACAATTAACTTAGAATTACTTTGTCTGGTATTGGGGTTAATATTATTTTTTTGGGTCTTTTTTTTTTGCCTTCTTTTTGCCTTTTTGATTTGGTCTTTTTTTGCCCTTTTTTGGGTCTTTTCTTTGCCCTCTTTTTGGGTCTTTTCTTTGCCCTTTTTTTGGGGTCTTTTTTTATTCTTTTTGTTCTTTTTTTTTTTGCCTTTTTTGTTGGTCTTCCCCCTTTTAACCTTACACTATTTTGTGGTAGTAATTCATTAAGTAGTTTGTGTTAGTACTTGACTCCATGCACGCTAAAACGAAAGATTTCGTCAACCAATTATGGTGAACAATGCAATCAGTTTGGATCCAGATCACGCCCCACATAATATGGAGTTGACTCGTGATCCAAAAAGTTTGAAGATCAGATTCTTTCTAGACAATAGAAAATATCTTTCAAAAGTACTGCAGATGACACTAGTTTAGCGTGCAGAGGAGATGCAAGAATAGAAATATTTATGAAATTATATAATAATTATATATATGTAATTAAATTGTCAAAAATGTACTATTTATTAAATTATACTATAAATGATTAGCTATGTGCTGTTGTTTTTCCTATATGTTAAATGACTATACTACCTGGAGGTTTAAAAAAGGATTTCTAAAAAACAATATCTCTCCTGTCAAAAATTTATCAGGGCCACAAGTTAAACATTCTTTACCATATGTACAATATATTCAAATTCATATTACCTCCGGGTATAATTATATATCAATGTTTTAAAATAAACATTGTTTAGTTTTTAAAATCTGGTTGTATCATAGATAAGTTTTTATATTACAAGCCTCTCCATTGGACGAGATTTCAATTCGTTTTCATGTCCTAGCTCGAAGAGTCGAGAGAAACCAATTAGGATGTAAGCAATGTAGTGACACGTAAAATCTCGTCCAACCGGGAGCCTCATAATATTTTATACAGGTGGAAGGAAAGGTGACATTCTTGCAAAGGGCGAAAAAGTTTAAATCTGTCACCCTCTACAGCAAAGACACCCTTCACTCCCACTACCATAAGCATATGCCCGTTTGTTTAAACCCTCCTGATTGGTCCAAATTTCAAACCGTTTACCGACCCAAGCTTGGCCAAAAATGATCCATTTGATGTAGGCAGAGAGAGTCGGAAATCAGCTTTATAGATCTAATTTTCTGCATTCAACCAGGGGGGCTTTCCTTTTGATTAACCCTCTCCCCCACAAGTCACTCCTACTTTTCCTTCCACGTTCTCAGAATTAATTTATTATACCCTAACATAGGGAGAGTTTCTAGATTGCTGCAGAGTGATCTTGTGTGGAAAAGGGTCAAGCGTAAAAAGTTTTATTATTTAAAAGTTCATACATAAATTACTAAATGTCACCATAATAATATAATGATTTTTAGACGACATCGGGAAGTGAAATAGAGAGCTCTCATTAAATTAATAGGTTTAAAATGTAAAAAGCATATATACAAAAATACGAAATGAAAAGGTCTGTGCTGTACTTAAAAGGAGGTTCAGAGAAGATGTATATAACATTGACCTCTCTGATTTCCTTTCCCCACCTAATGGTGTAAAAACCTTCATTATCATAATTTTTAAACATTGACAAACAAAAAATAAACACAAAAGTGTGACAGTCTAAGAAACATTCATTTAAAAAATCCTTGATTGAAACAAATCAGATTTGTAACAATTTGCACAGCACAACCTTTTCATCATAGTTATGGGTTTACCCTTGCCAGAAGGCATAAAAAGCATAGTTTCCCTCTGACAATTGCAAATCACTATTAACCCTTTCCCTCATACGACAATTCTGCAGCAGACGACTTTGAACATATTTTGTCAAAACATAGAAAATCTCCATAATTGCAGGGATAACCTATGACAAAAAGTGGAAAACATTGTGGCAAAAGGAGAATTTGCACGTTTTGTGCAATTTCTTCTTTTGTCACTATGTTTTCAAAAAGCTGTCTGCTGCAGAGGCGTCAGAAAGCGTCTATATGAGGGAAAGGGTTAAAACAATGGGGAGATTGACGTCAAAGTGCGGTTAAAATAAATTTGGGAGTATTGACTATTAAAAAATAAAAAGTTATCTCCCATGTTCGTCCTCCATTTGTAGTGTATGTTGGACATGTGCGTTTTTCATGGATTTTAAAATGAATTTTAACTATTCCATCGGAACAATATACATATAAGGAATTTTATACATTAATCAACCTAAGAGTGGTTATATAATTGATTTCGTAAAAACAAAAAATGGATTTCCGATGACATCATACATTGTATTGGGGCATAACACAGAACATACAGTTTTACAATGATCGAGATTTTCGAAGCGATGTATCCTTGTTTTACTTGGGATTCATTCTCGCGAATCGTCCCGATTTTCAAAATGGCAGACGACGAAAATATTTTTGCATGCATATGTTTGGAAATTCCCCTCGAAAGAGGAATTAAAATGATCCCACGCATCAGTCACGGTGAATTTGTACGTTGGATAGTTTTATTTGTTTCATTCTTACCAGTTTGATAATGATCGAGATTTTCCAAGCGATGTATACTTGATTTATTTTTGCAAATCATCCCGATTTTCAAAATGGCGGACGGCGAAAATATTTGTGCATGCATGTTTTTTGAAATAACAATCCTAATGATTGAATTTGCATGAACTTTTCATAAACTTACCTATTCTAAGGTGACTTCTGGTTATGTTATTGTTTTAGTGTAAACATTTGTGTTATTGATTGTAGGTAATTTCGGTAAACAATATTTTTTTTTTCATTTTTTTTTTCTCACCCGTTCTCTTTCACCTCTCACAGTAAATATATCAACAATTTGAAAAAAAAAATCTGACTCAAAATGATGGTAAATATATATCGAACAAAAAACTTAATGAGTTTGTACACTTTTGTTCAAGTATTAACCATATAAATCATGCATATATGAACATACCCTTTAAGAAAAATATTCAGTAGATGGGATATATAGGTATTGGAAACAAGAGGGCCATGATGGCCCTAGATCACTCACCTGATTTTTTCTTTTTATCACTTTAGCCATTTAAGCCCCGCCACCTGCTGGCCATAATTTCCGACCAATCAAATTGGCTTGAAGGAATCTGATAGAGGGTCACCCTAGGAACATTTCTACAAAATTATTTGAAAATCGGCCTGACAATTTCGGAGGAGAAGAGTTTTTAAGTTTTCACTATAGCCATATATAAGGCAAAATAGCCCCGCCCCCTGGTGGCCATGTTTTTTCACCAATCAACATGGCTTGAAGGAATCTGATAGAGGGTCATCCAAAGAAGATTTCTACAAAATTATTTGAAAATCGGCCTGACACTTTAGGAGGAGAAGATTTTTTAAGTTTTCACTTTAGCCATATAAGGCAAAATAGCCCGCCCCCCCCCTGGCGGCCATGTTTTTCGACCAATCAACATGGCTTGAAGGAAACTGATAGAGGGTCATCCAAGGAACATTTCTGCAAAATTATTTGAAAATCTGCCAACCAGTTTGGGAGAAGAAGAATTTTGAAGTTTTTTTCATTTCGTTGCCATGGAAACCAGAATTCTGCATGGATCCTCAACATTTTAAGGAATTCTGGTGAGGTCATTGAGAGGATGCTATCTGTGAATTTTCATTCCAATTGACCCACTGGTTACTGAGAAGAATAAGTTGATGCACGACAGACGACGCACAACGTACAAAAGGCGATCACAACAACTCATCTTGAATAAAGCTCTGGTGAGCTAAAAACAATTCAGCACTGTAAGGGTTTACCCTTTCCTTCATACAGAAGCTTTACTCAGGGCAGACCGGACAATAGAGAATGAATTTTTGCAGTTATGGCGTTGATGTAATGAAGGTCCATCGCTCATAAGTGCGATTAGCACTTTGATTATAATTGTCTTCAGAAATTTTAAGCCAGAAGGGGTCCTGAGAATTCTGAGTAGAAACATATCACTTGTTTGAAGACTTAACTGGTTAACAATAGGGTAAAATACAATAAAGAATTTCCTATAGATCTTTAAAATAGCTCAATCATACTTTGATAATATTTCAGAAAAGCATATTAGGGCATTCCCTAAAAATGGCTACAAGTATTTAGGGCGAACCCCAATCTATCGGTCTACTTGGTTCTAGCAATTGCAATGTAGAGATGACCCAGTTAACATCAGCCAAATTTCACCTGATAATGTGGATGAATTGTATGGGAATATTATTATGATTCTCTATTGAATAACAGGAATTGGCCATGATCAATCAGGCACATAATATATTTAAGTAATTTGTGAAGACAAGAGTTTATCTCTGATGTCATAAAGGATGCTGATTCTCATGACGATAGACTAGTTGAAGTTGTAAACACGTTTTTACAACTTGTAGAGAGCTAAACAGGCACTGACGAGTATGTGAATGGATGAAATTAGACCCAACTTGTGAAATGTCAAGCTGACATAGTTTCCTAAAAGCAAAATAAGTGTGAACTAGTAAACTTTTTACAAGAAGATTTGAAAAATGTTTAATCCAAAATCAGTCAAGATGAACCAAATAATCAAAGAGTGTATGGAGACAGCATTCAACAATTTTAAGGTGATAAATCATATGGCGCTGCAAGTGCAAGTGTAAAAGTACCATAGAACGTTTTTCTAAATATGTTTAGCAGAATAAAAACTGCAGACAATGCATTTAAAATTACCATGAAAAGTTAGCGAATGCTACTATGAGAGCAGATCGTCAAATTGGTAAATTGGAATCTTGTTGAACAATCTTGATAAACATGAACATGAAAAGGTTAACAGGAAACACCCAATGGGAAATAACAACAGGTTGAAAAGTCCAATGAGCCTGACTGAGAAACTATTGAATACCTGTTAAGGGTAAATGAAAGAATTTCAAACCTTTCCCATAACGATGGGGAGTTCATTTATCTACCAGTTCTGCACGTGATTGACCCTGTGACATGTACAATACACATTAATCATGCTGGGAGCATACCAATAGTATTTCTGGTCATATCTCAAACAACATAGGACCTGATAAATGGCGATGATTTTATCATTAAAATAGGCACAAGGAGCATTAATTGCGTGAAAAGTAGTATTTGTAATGTTATGGCCAGAACACTGTTGAGTAAAGGAATAAATTATAGAAGAAAGAAAAGTACATATCTGTGGTGCCATGTTGGTATTGGCCGGATATCTATACTGGGAGGTGTCAAATTGGAATCTCCAATGTGAAGCTTGGTCAATAAGGGAAATTATGAATATTGAAAAGCTGCAGTATATAAGAGGTCTGAGACCCGCCCTCTGGGACATAAGACATAAGCCAAGCCTACATTGTGTAGGTGCTGCCAAGATCAGATTCTTTGGGTGAGAATGAGGGCCAAGAGTAGACAGATAGATCCGGTTAGATCCTCTCTGCCAGGACCATAGGGGAATTTATGGTAGTAGCAACTGCTGTTGCATTGAGATTACGGCCGCTTTGCGCTAATGGGACATTTACTTAATATCTTATTCAAACATGGCGCAACTTAAATGACTAATACAAATTGATATTGTTAGATGTGCAATATGTCAGAATGGCATCATGTGTGAGAAGTAAATATTAAATATTGTATTAGTTTTACAAAGCAACGCGAAGTACTTAAAGACATACGTTACAAATGTCGCCAATGATAAGGATGACATATACTGTGAGTGAGTAAATATCACAAGAGCTGTCCGCAAGACAGCATGCTATACTATTTGGCCATTTCATACTAAAGTCAACAATTATGACTGAGATAGTGGCTTGACGGTATAGTACTATAAATGAAGTTGGATAAGTCGTTTAAATAGCATATACTGTTTGTGAAAAAAGGCCTTGCATGCAAAACTTTAACCCAAATTTTTAACTTCAACAAGGGCCATAATTTTATTAAATTCATACAAGTGTTATCTATAACTTGACTGTCTGACACCCCTGAAAACATGGTCACAATACACCAAATAAATTCCTTCTTTGTTTACATGTGAATCAACCAGCTTCAACCCTCGTTTGTCACACTTTCTAAGCGTTTCCCAGGTAGAACACCATATATCATTGAAGAGATACTTCTTACCTTTAAAATAATCCATAGAAAATGTGGGGTCATGCATTATGCAAGAAAGAACTCGCTCTGTGAAGATGGGGACCATCCTTTTTACCACAATCAAGCTAGGCTGAAACTGGGTTTCAACATCCGCTACTTTCACTCTCACACAAGGTCAAAATACCTAAAATGATCAAATCAAACAGTTGCAGTTCATCCTCTACATATTTACAAAGAATTTACACCCATTGTAACATATCCAATGCAGTCTGGGCCAGATGTACAACCATTTCTAGGCAAACAAATTTTGTGAAGTTTCAAAGCAATCCTGTGAGTGGTTACTGAGAGAGATATGTGCATATGATAGAACCTTGCATGCAGAACTTTAACTAAATTTTAAAAGTCAAACAAAGCCATAATTTGTACTTAATTCATTCAAGAGTTCTTTAACTTGAATTTCTCACACCCTCTAAAGACATGAATGAAGTCTCAAGTCAATATCATTTGTGGTAACTGAGATTTTTCCATGATAGTACCTTGCATGCAAAACTTTAACCAAAGCTGCAATGCCCAGGCTGATGCCAACACTGACACCGACGCCTACATACAAGTGACTGTAACAGCTCTCCATTTTCTTCGAATAGTCGAGCGAAAAGTTCTCACTCTAAAAAACCTAATCCTTTTCCCCTATAAACAAATTTGCAGAAGACAGCTTTAAAAACATCAGAAAATGAATGAAAATTGTAATAACAGAAGAGCAACTGTTAAAACTTCAATACCATTTCTCATTTTGCCACAATGTTTCCAAATCATCTGCTACAGATGTGTCAAAATACATCTGCATGAGGAATTTTGATCTCTTTTATTAGAAATAGTTGAAAGAAATGGTTCAGAATGAGTTATATTTCCTTTTCCCAATATTTTCAAGTCGATACTTTTTCCCATAAAAGAAATTCTTTTTATGTAAAATAAATGGTTCAAAATGAGTTATATCTCCTTGTCCAAATATTTTCAAGATGTATCATGTGCCCCGTAATTTGATTATTATTATATTGTAATTTAGTTTGATGATTTACAAAAACTCATCCTAACTAGAACTATCACTGAAGATGATAAATACCCCCTAAACAGCACCTTGACCTACACCATAACTTATTAGTAAAAGGGCCATAACTCTGTAAAATATTATGCAATTGTAACCCCTTTAGAATTTGCACATCTCCTCCTGGTATAGAAGCTTCATGTAAAATGTTATTGAATTCCACCCAGTGGTTTGTAAGAAATAGGCTGGACAAAATATGGCTTCCGACCGACAGACAGACTGCCCGACACAGTGACTCCTATATACCCCCTCTTTTTCGAAGGGGGTATAACTACATAGTTTAAAAAAGATTTATGTTGATATATTTATAAAATATGTTTATTGTAATACAAAGAAGAGCGCCAAATGTCACAAAATATGCCCATCCTAATTTTTTGAGACCAAGTATAGTGATAATTGGTTGTACGTCAGGCAAATTTAGAGAGTGGACACTGTTGATATAGTTTTGGCCATTTCGAGAGATATAAGTGTGGAGTGACTAAGATAACGTGGTTAATTATCGAACCCGATTAAGATATTCTGCCCATCAACATATTGTCTAAATTGATGATGATAAAATACAATGACTCAAGTGATATTGCTGATTATAGCAATTGTCCGAGATATTATGCCCATACACATTCTGACTAAATTTGCTGATGATTGGATAAAATTTTCAAAAGTTATTGATGGGACAAGACCAATTAGAGGTAATTTCTATAATTAAAAGGCAATAACTATCCAGTGAATGAAGCGATATGGCTGGTAATCGAACGTGTCCGAGATATTTTGCCAATACACATTCTGATTAAATTTGGTGGTGACAGGACAAAGGCTTTTAAAGTTATTGATCAGACAAGACTGATTTTAGATTATTTCTGACATTATAGGGCAATTACTCTAGAAAGACTCAAGCAATATGGCTGGTTGTAGAACTTGTTCAAGAAACTATGCCCATACACATTCTGACTAAATTTTGTGATGATTAGATAAAGGCTTCTAAAGTTATTGATCGGACAATACCTATTTGAGGTAATTTCTATAATTAAAGGGCAATAACTCTCAATTGACAACAGCGATATGGCTGGTTATAGAACTTGTCCGAGATATCATGCCAATACACATTGAGCAGACAAGATCAATTTAAGATAATTTCTATAATTAAAGGGCAATAAGAGTGACTACAGCGATATGGCTAGTTATCGAACTTTTCCGAGATATTATGCCCAATTCACAAAATTTGGTGATGATTGGACAAAGCTAAGGCTTCTTAAGTTATAGGGCTGACAAGACCAATATTAGGTAACTTCTATAATTAAAGGGCAATAACTCTTGATTGACTACAGCGATATGGCTAGTTATCGAACTTGTTAAGATATTATGCCAATAGACATTCTGATCAAATTTGGTGATGATTGGAGAAAGGCTTCAAGTTATTTAGCTGACAAGACCATATTTAGGTAAATTCTATAATTAAAGGGTGATAACTCTTGATTGACTGAAGCTATATAGCTAGTTATCAAACTTGTCCAAGATATTATGCCAATACACATTCTGACCAAATTTGGTGATGATGGGACAAAGGCTTCTTAAGTTATTTAGAATGAATGAATGTATATTGTTTTATGGCGCATCGACAGCTAAGGTCATTTAGCGCGCAATTCAATTTTTAATTATTCATTATCCCTGGGTAAACAAACCAGTACTAGGCTAGAAAATGTGCCTTGCCCTAAGGGCACTCCACCATGACCGTAGTGCCGCGATAAGTTATTTAGCTGACAAGACCAATTTTAGTAATTTCTATAAATAAAGGGCGATAACTCTTGATTGACTAAGGCGATATGGCTAGTTATCGAACTTGTCCAAGATATTATGCCAATACACATTCTGACCAAATTTGTTGATGATGGGACAACGGCTTCTGAAGTTATTTAGCTGACAACATACTGGACGATGCCCGCCTACCAGATAAAACTATAATACAATCTGTTTTTTTCAAAATGGGCGTATAGAGACTGTAAATTTATGTGTAATAAAAATATGTTCTCCTCTGTTCTGCAGTAGACATCGTTTGAAAGCATTACTTTTAAAGCAAAGAATTTCCATCATGTCAGAGCAATCATTTCATTTTCAAAAATGTTTTCAACACTATACTTGTACTAAAATTTACAGTGAATTTGCATTAGCCTAGATGTTTATGTTGCCTAGTCAGATTTGTTAAAACAGTTAAAGAGTAATTGGTTTTTTTGTTTTTTTAAAACATGGTCATGTCTATCTAGGCATGTGTACGAGTCAGGTCTAGTATAACTTTAGCCAGACCTGTCCACTTGTACAGATAGATCTGATCACATGAAGAAAAAACCCTTTCTGAAAATCATGGAACAAAAATATAGGTGTATACAAAAACGGTTCAGTGTGAATTTTATTATTTTTGATTACCACTAATTAAGTCCAAAAACGTCACACACCCCACTATAATCATATTTCCACACATGGTATGTCAAATTGGAAACAGTCAATTTGTTTGAATATTGTCTATGTACCAGCATTATAACATAGCATAACATAACATGAACTTTATAACTCAAACACACAGGTACATGAGTGTTATTACAAAAGTCTCATAGAGAGAGAGAGAGAGAGAGAGAGAGAGAGAGAGAGAGGAGAGAGGAGATAGGAGAGAGGAGAGAGGAGAGGAGAGGAGAGGAGAGGAGAGGAGAGGGGAGGAGAGAGAGAGAGAGAGAGAGAGAGAGAGAGAGAGAGAGAGAGAGAGAGAGAATGAGAGAGGGAGAGATAGAGAGGGAGAGAGAGAGAGAGGGAGAGATAGAGAGGGAGAGAGAGAGAGAGAAAGAAAAGTAACAACTGTGTGAAAGGTCCAATTCCAATGAGCTTGCCTGAGAAACCAGTTTACCAGGTATGCATGTGATTGGCCCAGTGACATGTACAATACACATTAACCATGCTAGGAGCCTACAAATAGTATTTATGTTCATATCTCGAACAAATTAGGACCCGATAGATGCCAATGATGTTATCATAAAAAAAAAAAAACACACACAAGGAGCATTTATTGCATGAAAAGGAGAAAGTGTAATGTTATGAGCAGGCCTCTGGAAAACCAGGTCTGGAATGATTTCAATCTTAAAACTTGTCCAGATATTTTCATAAATCTAACTAACACCTACACTATATGTCTCTTTGTAAACATCATCTGTAACACTTACCGTGACATGAACAAGATTATCTATTCAACTAACTTTGACAATCATGTAATCTGATAGATAATGCCAATCGGAATACATTGGTGTGAATGCTTCATGGATGACAGAATTACCGGAGGTAAAAATAAATTATGTCAGAAATATTTCAAGCATGTTTTATCTTTATGTAGACAAAACAATGTTTACCGTACAAACAGAACAGTAAATAAGAGAATTGTATGTTCTGTGTGTGACCAATCTTTTTCAAGCAAGTACTATATTGGAGTACAAGTAACTAATGTACACAGTTGTATGGTTGATTGATTGATCGATTGCTTGTTGTTTTACACCGCTTTAACAATTTTTCAGTTATATCATGGTGTTTCCTGTGTAAGTTACCACGTCACCTTAGTGCAAAAACTCAATAAGTCCATTTTTTCACAAAATCACTTTTTTGCATAAAATGATTTAAGATATAAAGATACATGTCCTCAAAAAGTATTAAAACCAAATTCAACCTCAAAATATGCTTTTATAAGAAAGAGGCATAAAGTGATAAGTACGCTGATATTATTTTGTTGTGCAAAAAAACAATATGTGCACATAGTGATGTATTGCACCACATCATTTTAATTTTTCAAACAACTATTTGGTGCAAGAAAGATATATGTCCATATTTGTATACAAAATAGCTGAATAAATAACACTAATTTCTGTTTCTTCATTCTTTCCATAATATATACAACTTTTGACACCTGTAGCAAACAACTTTCAGAAACATTGCAGAAAAGGGAAATAATGCTCATGTCTAAAAATATTTTTTTCAATTTTTATCAGATTTTTTAAAAAGTTTCATTTTGTCAGACTTCACATTTTCTTCTAAGATCTCTCCATTTTAAAGAGAATTATACATAATAGGATTTAAATATGGCCTTGACAAAATAAAACTGGATGGTCGGTCAAATGATGAGAAAACCTAGTCTCCCTGGCTACCTGATTGGGAACATATTACTTATTAGTCCCTAACCGGTCGGAGATTTGTTTGGGGACTATAGGTTTGCTCCTGTCCATCACCCAGATCTGGCGCCAGCATACACTTTGCATTCCTAAACCAAGAATAGAATTTTACAGAAAATCTTTGACATACTCTGGACCAAAAATATGGAATCCACTGCATATCAGGAACTGCGAAAAATTAAAGAAATTTGAATCAACATATCTTTCATGGTACCACGCTGGTGGTCATCAGTTAATTACATAAATTATTCCCATAACGGTGCTTCTATCTTGAATATATAATAAAGTTTATTATTATTATTATTATTAAACTGAGGCAACTCTTTTATTTATTCTAAATCTAAATTTACAATATATAAGCTTATTGTTTTAATTTGGTTGCATTTTAGTCTTGATTCAGTTGTATTTCAGATTTATCAAAGCATTTCTTAGGTTACCATAGAACAGAGTAAATATTAACCCTTTACCTCATATAAACGCTTTCGGACGCCTCTGCAGCAGACGGCTTTTTGAAAACATAGTAACAAAAGAAGACACAATGTTTTCCACTTTTAGTCATAGGTTATCCATTCAATTATGGAGATTTTCTATGTTTTGACAAAATATGTTCAAAGTCTTCTGCTGCAGAATTGTCATATGATGAAAAGGGTTAATTACAATCTTGTAATAATAAATCAATATTTGTCTATCTGTTCACATCTAGTAAAGGATAAATGGCACTTATGTAGTTTTTGCTCCAAAATATCAAGTGCAATAAAGTGATAGGTGCACTTATAATTTTATTGCACCAAACAAGTTCAGTGAAATATAAACATATAAGTGCATTTTTTCCAAATATCTCTTTTATTACAAATCTTTTTCAGAAAATATTATTTGGACTATTTCGTTTCTTTGTTTTTAAATAAAAACTATAACAAAAATTAAAATCAAGTGTCATTTCTCTAAGAAAATCGGTTTAAATGCTCTCCTGTAAAATTACAAAAACGTACTTATTGAGTTTTTGCACTAAGGTGACGACCAGTATTACTCGCTCATTTATTCCGACACAAGCCAGTCAGTGTATTACTAACCCGGCAACCTTGAGCGCCAAGATTACCATTTTTAAATTATATGGTATGCGGCTTGGGGTCAAACCCATGGCCTCCTGCACCCGAGGTGGTCACTCTACCACTACACCACCAAGGCAGTTGTATGGACATAAAATGGAGTTGTGGAAAAAGGAGGAATTGCTAATGTAATAAGCAATATCTCATTTGCTACAATATTTTAAGTAGTCGCCACAGGCTGTTTCAAATGTATCACCATGTGCTAAATAAACAACTGTTCCTAAAGTTGGATGAATTCTAAAATTGGGTTGCATACAGGATATAAAATACAATTACTTCCTTCATTTATCAATACCTTTGGTTTTTTGAAATTCTTGATTATAAAGCCCGAGTGATTATAAATCGTGCACATATTAAGTTTGTTTTGAAAAATTTACTCGACAAAAAAAAGAATTACAGTACAGTCAGGGAAATACCGGGTTACGGTCATTTCATCGTATGACACTAAACATGAGACATTTTGTCGATATTATATACTATTTTTTATAAAGTATTGCTGAAATATATATATAAAAAAAAATAAAATTGTTTACATCAAGTTGTGGTTTAATATAAAAGAGGGCCATGAGGCCCTGGAATCACTCACCTGAGAATGGGCTATTTAAGACTTTTAAACTCTTTCAGCGCCAATGGCAATATCATCAAGACAAATTTTCTGACAAAATTTCAAGCTACTCAAGTCAAAAATGCAATCTCTATAATGTTAACTAGATTGTTCTACAATATGGCCTAGTGACCTAGTTGATGACCGGTCATGACCTATATTCGAACTTAGCCTAGATATCACTCAGACAAACATTCCGACATAGTTTCATCATGCTAAGCCTCATCATGCTCAAGCCAAAATGCGGCTTCCAGTGTTAACAAGCTTTTCCTTCAATTTGGCCTAGTGACCTAGTGTTTGACCTGACATGACCTATATTCAAACTTGACTTAGATATCACTAAGACAAACATTCTGACGTTTCAACATGCTCAAGCCAAACATGTGGCTAACAGTGTTAACAAGCTTTTTATAAAGTATTGCTGAAATATATATATAAAAAAAATTAAAATTGTTTACATCAAGTTGTGGTTTAATATAAAAGAGGGCCATGAGGCCCTGGAATCACTCACCTGAGAATGGGCTATTTAAGACTTAACTCTTTCAGCGCCAATGGCAATATCATCTAGACAAATTTTCTGACAAAATTTCAAGCTACTCAAGTCAAAAATGCAATCTCTATAATATTAACTAGATTGTTCTACAATTTGGCCTAGTGACCTAGTTGATGACCGGTCATGACCTATATTCGAACTTAGCCTAGATATCACTCAGACAAACATTCCGACATAGTTTCATCATGAAGCCTCATCATGCTCAAGCCAAAATGCGGCTTCCAGAGTGTTAACAAGCTTTTCCTTCAATTTGGCCTAGTGACCTAGTGTATGACCCGACATGACCTATATTCAAACTTGACCTAGATATCACTAAGACAAACATTCTGACAAAGTTTCAACATGCTCAAGCCAAACATGTGGCTAACAGAGTGTTAACAAGCTTTTCCTTCAATTTGGCCTAGTGACCTAGTTTTTGACCGGATATGACCCATATTCAAACATGGCCTAGATATCATCAAGACAAACTTTCTGACAAAGTTTCAACATGCTTAAGTTTAAAATCCGGCTTCCAGAGTGTTAACAAGATTTTCCTTCAATTTGGCCTATCCACCTTGTTTTTGATCCGACATATCATATATTTAAACTTGGCCTAGATATCACTAAGACAAACATTTTGACAAAGTTTCAACATGCTCAAGCCAAAAATGCGGCTTCCAGACTGTAAACAAGATTTTCCATCAATTTGGCATAGTGACCTTGTTTTTGACCCAACATGACCTATATTCGAAATTGGCCTAAATATCACTAAGACAAACATCTGACAAAGTTTCAACATGCTGACACCAAGAATAGGGCTTCCAGAGTGTTAACAAGAGTTTCATTAAATTTGGCCTAGTGACCTAGTTTTTGATCCGACATGACCCAGTTTCGAACTTGACATAGATTTGATGGAGATATATGTTCCGATAAACTTTCATGAAGATTGGATGTAAAATGTTGCCTCTAGAGTGTTAACAAGCAAATGTTGACGACGAACGACGGACAAAAGGTGCTCACAAAAACTCACCTTGAGCACTTCGTGCTCTGGTGAGCTAACAAGAGGCCAATGAGGGCCTATGCTCTACTGGAATGGTTCTTTGGTCATTTTCAATCCAGAGCATGTATGTATGGTGAAGATCGGATAGTGGGCTCTATTGTGTTCACAACCTGTATTATAGCAATTTTGACAATTTCAAGAGCCATAATCCAGTCTTGCATGGGCGGATCTGGCTTGTTTGCGAAAGGACCCAAGCTCTCATGGATATCTAACTACTGTATAAGTTTGATTGAGATACAATCAAAACGGATGACTTTATCGCGTTCACAAGCAATTGTTTACGGACGCATGCACGGACGCATGCACGGACACACGGACGACGGACACAACAACATGGCAAAAGCTCTTCTGGCCTTTGGCTTGTTTAACTCTTTCCCACATTCAGCTAATTTGCAGCAGACGACTTGTGAAAAAATAATGAAAATCTCTTAATAAAAAAAGTTTAGTTTTATAATAGAGTTGAAAACATTGTAGCAAACGGACAAATTATGAGCAATTTCTCTGTTATAATGTTTTTAAATGCTGTCTTCTTCAGAGGCGTCAGAAAGCATCTGTATGTGGTAAAGGGTTAAGTAATTTATGTGAACAGTGTAGATCTTGATCTATACTCTTCACTAAATCCTTCTTTTCCCAAGCATTGGCTGGTATTATCTTCTAACTTTTCCCCACATACAACCAATATGAAACAGACGACTTTCAAAACATCAATTTAAAGCAATAACAAGGTAAACTATATGATTGAAAGGATAAATTGCTGGTTTTTAGCAATTTCTTCTTTTGCCACATTTTTTTAAATATCGTCTGCTGCAGTCATCAAAAAATGTCTGCATGAAAGGGTTAAAATATTTCAGCAAATGAGTAAACTTTAAAAAAGAATAATCTTTTGAAACAAACAAGGCACTATAAAGTATTAAAACTGCAGAAAAACATCTGCTTGTACATCCAATTAAGACAAAGGATCCAAGTGGATCATATTTCCGAAGTTTCTCAAAACCTTCCTCGACTAATTAGCAAAACCGGTTGCTCTGGATCTACACTTAAAGTAAATACCCTTACATCAGTTTTTCGCAGAGCATCACTCAAATGTAAATGTGTAGAAATTGCTCATGATGATTGAGCCAATACATTTTCTTTTAATATCATTTTTAATATAATATTTAACTGAAATGTTTACTGGATAGTTTCAGAATAGCATATTCATTTGGCATTTTTTTTTTAAATTCTTATCTTCATATTAGAAAAGACTGTATTAAAAGGGGATTTAAGTTACGGTAATTAACTATTTCTCACTTGCAGATGCATCTAAACGTAATGGCAGACAACTTTTGAAAAAGTGGCATATTGAGCAAATGAGCAATTTCTCCTTTTGCCACAATAAATCACTCTAAAAGTAATACTTTCAATCATTAACCCTTTTCCTCATACGATAAATCTGCAACAGACGACTTAAAACATATTTTGTCAAACAAGAGGGCCATGATGGCCCTGGATCGCTCACCTGATTTTTTTTTTTTTTTTTTCACTTTAGCCATATAATCCCCGCCCCATGGCGACCATATTTTTCAACCAATCAACATGGCTGGAAGGAATCTGACCTGACACTTTCAGAGGAGAAGATTTTTTAAGTTTTCACTTTAGCCATATAAGGCAATAAAGCCCCCCTGGCACCCATGTTTTTTGACCAATCAACATGGCTTGCTTGAAGGAATCTGATAAGAGGCTCATCCAAGGAACATTTCTACAAAATTATTTGAAAATCTGCCAACCAGTTTGGGAGAAGAAGAA
>JASEVX010000442.1:87157-123710 GCA_031761405.1 Serripes groenlandicus | reverse complement strand
AAGAATTTGATGGGTATGTCATACATCTGAAATACTGTTAAAAACAGCATAAAACACAAGCCAGTGAAGATATCGAACGGTGAAAGAAAACTTACTTGCAAAAATTAAATTCAGTGAAGCTGCAGAGGAATCACATTTTTCCCGCCATCTCATCATTGCCATTTATTTCCATTGTCGCTATTCATCTGCCTGAGTGTTAAGCCTGCGTGCATGACACCTGTCGAACAAAACATGCATTCTTAAAATCATAATTCAGCTGTTATGAATAATCAAACAATTTGATGACATTGAAATTCTGCATATCTACCAAATTTGGTAGATGAATCTAAAATATTATAATGTGAATATAATAACAAATGTCAAAAAATATAATTTCTGATAAATTAAATTAATTCCCCAAATACTTTTGTTTTCAAACCTGTCAGATCAGTATTTTATCATTCACCATCACATCCACCGATTATATGTTGCTGTTCTTGCAAACAAATAAACACAAAAATCCTTTCCATCATACAGACGCATTGTGATGCCTCTGCAGCAGACAACTTTGAAAAACATTGTGACTAAAGGATATTTTCCACTGATACAGACAAACCAAATATATTTTGTTGTTCTTGCACACAAAAAATAAAACTAAACTAAATCCTTTACCTTGTTCAACTGCATTTTGATGCCTTTGCAGCAGACAAATTTTGAAAAACATTGTGGCTAAAGGAGAAATTGCTCATAATGAGCAATATCTCCTTTTGCAAGAATATTTTCCACTCTTACAAAGAGAATAATTTTGTTGTTCTTGCACACAATAAAAACACTAAGCTAAATCCTTTCCCTTGCATGTACAAATGCATTTTGACTCTGTAGCAGACAACTTTTGAAAAACATTGTGGCTAAAGGAGAAATTTCTCCTTTTGCAAGAATATTTTCCACTTATAAAAACAAACTGAATAATGAATATATGTGTTTTAAAATTGATTATGTAACTCCTTTCCGACTAACTTACACATATTAACATCTCAGCAGACAACTTTTGAAAAAAACATTGTAAGCAATTACTGCTTTTGCAAGAATCTTTTTAATCTTTCTAATTACAATTTGCTTCATTTGTTGAGATTTCCTATATTTGTAAAATTGCCTAGATGTTTTCACTTGTCTGCTGCATGTGGGAAAGGGATAATATTCTTCTTAAAGACCTATGTTAAAATCACATGAAATGTGTTTCTGGAGAGTTTAATATGTGGTAACCCACTGAAAAATTGATTACATAAATATAAAATACTTACCCAGTAATGATAATGTCGTAAACGGGCATTTCCCTTCTTATTTTTGTCAGGTGGTCTATGCTATTTCCAGTTTTCACCGAGTTGACTAATCCACAGTCGCAGGCAATATATAACATGCTAGCATATCCTACACGTTGTTCTCTTTCAATTTTAGTAAAAAATAAAGGCTTTGAACAGTGTGTGCAGGCTCTTAGATGGTCAGCAAGATGTCTGCAATCTTTCGCTCATTACCCCACCCGCGCTTTTCATGCCTTCAACTGCATGTGTGTTTGTCGTCTCGATTTCGCATTCTTCGTATTATCGGGATCTTTCTATGCCTCTAACCGAAAGCTCTTAAAGTCTTTCCTGTCTAGCTGCTTTCACAAACTTCCCTTTACATCTATGTTTCATGTTTTTACTGATTGTTAATCAGAATATTTTCATTACAGCCGGGAATAGGAGGGGGAGTAACTATTTGCTTGTTCTTTTTAGTATTGGTTTCCGATTAAAGGAGTTCTCCGTAATTCATATAGGATACGTCAAATAAAAAAGAACTCAATGTCGCGAGACAAACACAGATGAAATCGTGTGTGTATATATATATATATATATGTGTGTGTGACAGTTTCAAGTTTATTTATTCGGCATATAAATTTAGTTTATTTATAAACTACATTTACTGTTAATCGGGATTTTTTCATTTAATTAACCTGATAATACCCATTACTACTTTCTTTGAGTCAGTTTGCTTTAATTTACGACTGGTCCCACCAGGTATTTACTACTATGTGATCTATATATGTGGTACGCTTCGACCTGAAATGGTACGTAAAGGCAGTGGTACGCTTCGTCCTGCACCCGAATGCTAGAATTTTAGAAAAGTTGTACCTTAAGTTACTGTCAATTTATACTTTGATTATGTTTAGGTTAATTAAATATGCTAACACAAACATTAACACAGCACACATGTTGTTTACAGCCCATTTAACAAACTATCACCGTATTTCTTTTATTTGTCCTCATTTGGAGGCAAAATGCAGAATGTCCTTGGTCGGAGGTTGTTCGCCGTCATTTTGCTGGTGTGTCGATGTCCTCAGTTGATGGCATTTTGACAAAAATTCAAAACATAATCTACATATTTAAAAAAGCCTAAATAGGTTACTTTCAATTCATGTGACATGAAGCCGTTTTTTTTTTTCAACATTTCACATTAGAAAATGATGTCCCCATTTGGAGGTGAAATTTCGTATGTCCTCTATCGGCGGTGCTTGCACGTATGTGTGTGTGTGTATGTGTGTGTGTGTGTGTGTGTGTGTGTGTGTGTGTGTGTGTGTGTGTGTGTGTGTGTGTGTGTGTGTTGGCTAAACAAATATGTACACCAAAATAAAATCTAAATATTTAACCTTTTGAAATCTTACTTGTGTAGAACAATTTCTCAGGTTTTTAACAGTCGTCTGCTACATAGGGTGTCATAGTACATGTTGTATTTATCATGGATTATGTTTGAGGAAATGATTTTAGAAGAATTTGCACAACGCTATTTTCTATCATCGATTGCTATTGCATTGATACCTTCGTCTGGAATTATCCTTTAAAATAACACTTTCCTACATACAGACACTTTTATATGCTATGTTTACACAATTATTGCAATGTACTTAACAAAATAAATAGTTCACATTCATATGTAAATATATTACTGAACAGTGCAGTAAGAACTACTAGAACTTTAGTCCATATAGTTGTATGTGGCCCCGTCGTCTGCTGTATAAACGAGTGTGTCTTGGTCATATCATCAATTATATCATTTGTAAATGGTCCAAAAGCAAGATGCCGATTTGCGAATAAAAACTTGTCAAATTATGCACCTATGACTAAATAATATGTAGACTGACATTTAGGGATGTACTGAATTGGGAAATGGATTTTTATATATATTTATTTGTCTGTAACATTGTTATGACCTCTTCTGATTTAGTTGTAAATTAAAACATGTTTAGTCAATATACCATTTTATAATGCTTCAAAGTTTCAAACAAAGTGGATTAAACTTGTTTGCGATAAAGGGCAAAATATCCTTCGTGAACCTTCCAAGCGCTGTCAAGACGCCATGTTTTATTATATAATATAGCTGGGTAAAAAGGACATATTAAAATCCATGTATATAAGTTTTAATCTAGAACGTTAATATTATCATATGCTTTTGAAAATAAGAAGAAAACATTGGAATACTTTTATTACAATTTAAGAAATGTTTGAAAAATAAATATATATATATTCATATTTAACAATTTTTAGACAAGTATTCAGACAAGAAAAACTCAAAAATTTGCTCAGGGACATATACTTTTCTTTTCAAATATTTATAAATGATAGATATTTCAATAATCTAAAGAAGTTTTAGAAAAAGTTAAATATTATAAATATGTTTTTTCCTTATTTCAAAGTTTTGAACCTGTCTGTTCTTACACCTGACAGATATTGGTTCTCATCAGGGCAAAATAGCGTATATTTGTGAGGTTTAATTACAACATAGCATGATATGAATAAAATAACTCCAGAATGTGATTTATACCACAAAAAGACAAGAAATTAGCATATCATCTTTCAAATATTGGTAAAATGGATAACAACTTTTTGTTTACTCATGTGCTGAAATAGCAAACAAATAAGCATATCATAAGGCTTTCATAAATGAATCTAGCGTAAAATTAAGCACAGCCACATACCAATTTTCTTGTGTTTTTTTTTATCTTTTGAAACTTTACGAATTCAAGCTGTTTAAACATTTTGATCTGGATCTATACTGTTCAGGAATGCGAACGTATACCTTTCGCACAAACGAATTTAATTACTCAATTCTTGAAATATATCATTTACGAATTGTCAGTTATGTATACAATTATAAATATATTAACATAGTGGTTACACCAACTGTAGAATGTCAAGGACGTTCGGAAATCGGTGGGCTGAAAAGAGATTAGTAATATCCACTATCATGTAACCTCCAGTTGTAAACTTTTTTCACTTAACCCTTTCCCTCAGTCCGATTCGATAGCCTACTGGTAAAGACGTTCGATTCGGGAGTGGCAGGTCGAAGGTTCGAATTCCAGCGGTATGGCCAGTTTGGTAGCCGACGGCTACTTACATAACGGTACCAAAAGCCTGTCAGCGCGGTGCCTTGAACAAAATATGACTCTGGCAGTAAACAGTTTCAGGTAAAAAAAAGTGTCTAATAAATACAATCTTTACTTTTAGACGTATTGTGACGCCTCTGCAGAAAGGAAAATGCTCATGATGAACACTTTCTTCTTTTGCCACTATTTTTTTCAATTATAATCATTTAGGGGGTTGTCTTTGTTTTGTTTTGAATTACATATATTTTGCCATTAGGTTTTCAAAGTCGTCTGCTGCTGAGTAGTTGTAAGTGGGAAAAAGTTTAAATATTTTTAATTGTTAAGTATTTGCACAAAACTTGCAAAGCATATCGCGAGATTTGTATCAAGTAGGGTTTTCTAGGAATCTGGTGCTTGATTTCTGAGTTGTTCAAATTTAGAATGATGATGTGTTTCCATTTTAGTCTGTTTTTAACTTTTTACAAACGTTTGACACGTCTGAAACTTCTTAATGATACATTATGGAGAATATTGTCGTAAAGAAACACGTTTTATACATTTGGAGAAAACACTTTTGTAAATGGAGGAAATGTTCAATACAAGTAATATCTCCTCTCTCCCCGATTTACAACTGTTTCCCAAACTTAAAAAGTCGTCTACTGCAGAAATGTTTGAAGATACATCAGTCCTATGTGATAAATACTGATTGATTGGGGTTAAACGCTGTTTTCAACATTGTTTCAGTTGTATCACGGCGGCCAGTTCACCTACTCATATGTTTCCTAGTTTTCTCAGACCAGTACCCCACACAACATAGTCACCCAGAAACTGGCTGCTTTTCCACATAGACTGTTAGCCCATTGGTGAAAGACGAATGACGCTTGTCACAGTGTCTTTTGTCAAACGTCGGAAAGAATGTTGGCCGAGCTTGGGTTCGAACTCAAAACCCCTGGATTAACAACCCGCGTCGCTACCGACTGAGCTACCGGGGCTCAGCTACATGATAAGTAAGACGAGAAGTACGTAAACCAATGAATACCGTATACAAAGAACTACTTTATCTCATGTTTCGGAAATGACTATTTTCTTTTCAATGAACCTACCTTAAATAAGCGTTTTCTACGAAAAGAACTCAAGTTAATACGTATAATGATACAGGTTTAATATGCCCCCAAAGCCAACCCATCATAAACATCTCGGTGCTTAACAAAGGCTTAGGTACGTGTCGATGCACAATTACGATCAGACAGTTCATATTTCATTATTGGCATTCTCATGTTTCTGAAACGCATATTTTTCTTTTCAAAGGACCTACTTTAAATATGCGTCTTCTACGAAAACAAGTACAGTTTTTACGAATGATGATACAGGTGTAATACGCAACATTATGTGCACCGTCAAAAGACTCCATCCTAACAAATACACATCGATCCTCAACCAAGGTTCAGATCAGTTTGTGAAAACGCTCAGTTATCGATCAGACAGTTCACATTCAAAACAGACAATTGGCGGACTTTTCGCTATATTTACGAGATATTTCTACGGTTGATCCTGATTACCAAACGTCACAGTTATAATAATAATTTATAACAGATTTTCTCTTGCCTACGCACACGCAGTCTATTTCTACTCTAATGTGAAACCGCGTCAGGCGACTTGCGGCCTTATTGACACTCCGACGTGAAATCAATCTTCCGATTACTCTGAAGCCTCTTCAGCAAACGACTTTTGAAAAGTTTTTTTTACAAAAGGAGAAATTGCTCACTACAGATTTGTTGTTTGTGGAAAAGGTTTAATGTCTATATCACATATTGGCCAAAAGCGAGTTAACTGATGAGATTGTGCAGATGCATTAAGATACAACATCGCTAGACACGGTGCACGTGTGTTTAGCCCCGTGAAAATTCGGCAACAACAGAAAGATGAAATTACATAGAGATTGGGATAGATAATATGTTAATGTCCTTGGCAGGCAGGTGCTATTTGTCCTTTTCCATTATACTGTCCACAACTGACGTGTCTACAGCAGACGGTTGTGAAAAATGTCTGTAAATAAAACATTGTTACCTATTCAAGTTGAAATATTGTGGGAAAAGGAGAACTTGCGCGTTTTGAGCAATTTCATCTTTTGACACATTGTTTTCAATTGTCGTCTGCTGCAAATGCGTCAGAAAATGTTTGTATGTAGAAAAGGGTTAAAGCCGTGATAATGTTCTAGTAATGGTAATTTTCTTAGAATGCTGATATGTGTCAATCTTGTGTCCGTTTCCTGGTCATGATTATTTTAAAAAAAATCCAACATGTTTCAAAAGTCGTCTGCTGCAGATGCCTGAACTACGTCTGCATTTAAGAAAGCCAGAGGCATATAAGATAGACTAAATAACATAGAGACTGGGTTACATGATGTATCCTTGACAGATGGATGTAATTTATCCCTTTCCCACACACAACGAATTTACAGCAGAGGACTATGCAAACATCTAGGCAAAAATATGGACACTCTGTTTTTATAATAGTATAATTGTTTAATATAGTTTAAAACAATCTGACAAAAGGAGATATTGATCATCTATTGTTTTCAAAAATCGTCTAATGCAGAGGCGTCGGAGAGAGTATGTGTGTAGGATAGGGTTACCCTTACCTTGATATAGTCGACAAATGACGTGTCTACAGCAGACGTTATTATAAAACCTATGTACAGGAGAACAAGAGATAGTGCTCTAGATATACAAGTTTTCCTTAATCCATGATGGTTTCACGTCTGTATAAAAACAGACCGCCGTTGCCTACTGGTTGAGCGTCGGGGAGCGTCGAAGTGCTTTTGGGTAAGGCACATTTCTTAGCCAAATGCTTTTTTGCCTGTTCAGGGATTAGGAATATGTGAACTGTCGCCGCGATATAACATGAAAAATGTTGAAAACGGCATATAACCCAAATTAAACGACGGTTTAACGTATGTACAAAAAAAAAACGTCTTCAATGCATCCAGATAATAACATTCAGTTTTAACTAAGGTGTTCATCGATTTACTAAACATTAAAATACCCTTTTTTCATCCCGAATTAAAACCGTTGAAATAATATATGGAGGACGAGTCCATTTGCTTAGATTAAAGTTATGAAAAAAGTCTTAAACTGTTGATACATTAAACATACTATCGTCCGATATTTAACATGAAATAGTCTTCTTTATAAAATTCCGTCCTGACAGAGTTGAGCTGAAATGTGGTGACAATTAATACGCCGATATGAATCACTCTCGGGTCCTTTCCCTGGTAATGATTATGTTCAATATTGCTCTTGTGTCAACCTGTGTCAAATGTCGTCTGCTGCAGATTTCTAAAATATAGCCTAAGGCTTTTTTTCTCGATAAGCAGCTACTAAGTACAGGTTTTAGGCTAAGATGTATTTACGAATGATGTGAAAGCTGCTCAACAAAAAACGCCTTTCTGCATTTAATTTACCCTTTATCACACATATACCCTTTCTGGCACCTCTGCAGCAGATGACGTTTAAAAGTGTTGTGGCAAATGGAGAAAATAGCTCAAAATGGGCAACGTTTGTTACAATGTTTTCAACTCTATTCAACATTTATACTTTCTTTGCCTTAGGTTTACCATACTGTAAACCATATATGGTCGACGTCATCTGTCGTAGGTTTCATGTATGTTGGGATAAGTTGAATATTTAAAAACTGTTATCTGTCACAGCGGTCGAACTCCAGATCCGAGGGATTTACTTGTCCTCAAATCAAGAGGTCTTATGTTTGAATCCAGGATCTACCTAAGCTAACTCCATTCCATATGGCGATTAAACATCCATGTCCTGATCAGTATCAAGGCTTTTCACCATTTATCTGCTTCCCAAACACAACACAATTGCAGACGATTTTTAATCCAATTTTGCATTTATCTACATTTCCTCCTGAACCTGAAATTCCAGTCAAACTTTACAGTAATTGTCCTTTATTGGTCAGTTTTCAAAGATTTAGATTCGATGTAGATCTTTGGATGCTGTGGCTATAGAATGGTGGAAATTTGTATTAACGTCAACAATTTAAATTTTCTTTTCTGGATCTGGTTATCTTATTTCAAAATGTGGCAGAAATGTTCCGTAAGTAACCGTCTGCAAATTTATTTTTAGTTTAAATTGATTAGATGAAAAACATGGCCGCAATTGTTAGATCACTGTTTGTCCATCATCCGTCAGGTCGTCGGTGTCGTTCATTGTAAACGTTTAACTTTAAACAACATCTCCTCCTTAACCAGTAAACCAATAACATAGTAATCTTCATTTGGTGGTCTTCTTGGCCTCTTAGTCTATCTGTCTGTCTGTCTGACTGTCTGTCTTTCTCTGTCCCTCACTCTCTGTCTCTCTCACACTCTCTGTCTCTCTCTGTCTCTCTCTGTCTCTCTCTCTCTGTCTCTCTTTCTCTCTCTCTCTCTCTCTCTCTGTCTCTCTCTCTGTCTGTCTCTCTCTCTCTCTCTCTCTCTCTGTCTCTCTCTCTCTCTCTCTGTCTGTCTGTCTCTCTCTCTCGTTCTCTCTCTCTCTCTCTCTCTCTCTCTCTCTCTCTCTCTCTCTCTCTCTCTCTCTCTCTCTCTCTCTCTCTCTCTCTCTCTCTCTCTCTCTGTCTCTCTCTCTCTATATATATATATAATGTGTAAGTGTGTGTCTCTCTGTATGTATATTGTTTCTCTATCGTTCTCCACCTCTCTTTCTCTCCCTTGTTTCTATCTCGATATCACTGCGTGTCTCTCTCTGTCTCGCTCCCTCTCTCTATATATATCCCTCTCTTTCTCTCTCTATCTTCCTCCCTCCTTGAAATCTCTTTCTCTCTCTCTCTCTCTCTCTCTCTCTCTCTTGCTCGTTCTCTCTCTCTATATGTCTCCCTCTCTCTCTCTCTCTCTCTCTCTCTCTCTCTCTCGCTCTCTCTCTCTATATATATATGTCTGTCTGTCTATCTGTCTGTCTGTCTGTTTGTCTGTCTGTCTCTGTCTCTGTCTCTGTCTCTGTCTCTGTATCTGTATCTGTCTCTCTCTCTGTGTCTCCCTCTGTCTGTTTCTCTCTCTCTCTCTTTCTCTCTCTTTCTATCTCTCTCTCTCTCTCTCTCTCCCTCTCTCTCTCTCTCTCTCTCTCTCTCTCTCTCTCTCTCTCTCTCTCTCTCTCTCTCTCTCTCTCTCTCTCTCTCTCTCTCTCTCTCTCTCTCTCTCTCTCTCTCTCTCTCTCTCTCTCTCTCTCTCTCTCCCTATTTCTGTAATTCTGCAAACAGACATGTTTTTCTCGTCACTATCACTACAACAAAATCCTGGCTAAGTTTGGGTTGTCAGTGTGTGTCTGAATTTTAAACACTCGATTATGAGGTCGATTTAACAGGCTCGCACATTTTACTCTACTTTGTAATTTATTTTTTAGTCGAATTGCTAACGATTTGCAACAATTGTATAACGACTCGCCCTTTAGTAGTGGAATGCGTGTGTGTTACGAACAGCGGTAGTGGAATGCACGTGTGTTTCGAACCGGTAATTGATAGCATGTGTGTTTAGAACTGGTAGTGGGTTGCATGTAGCCGATTTCCGTTGTGCGATAGGTTGATCACGTGACACTGTAGTGATTTGCGGGTGCAATTTCAAAGTAAGGATTCATACGTTTTGGACCCCTAGATACGTTTCTGTATTTCAATTTTACCTTAAAATGCGTTTATTTTTCCTCTATAACCTCCTGAAAGCACTGTAGTCATTTTCAGGTGTTATTTCACATGTAGTGGGTTTCATGTATGAACACGTCTGTGTGTGTGTGTGTGTGTGTGTGTGTGTGTGTGTGTGTGTGTGTGTGTGTGTGTGTGTGTGTGTGTGTGTGTGTGTGTGTGTGTGTGTGTGTGTGTGTGTGTGTGTGTGTGTGTGTGTGTGTGTGTGTGTGTGTGTATGTGTGTATTTATATGTCTCTCTGTCTATGTATGCCTATCATCATGTATTTCTATCTTCGTGTGTCTATCACTATGTATGTATAACTGCATTTATTCATGTGTCTTTGAAATTATGTTAATCTGGGTGTATGTCTATCTGTATTTATGTATTCATGTTTATGTATATATGTATGTCCGTCCATCTCTCCGTCTATCTATTGGTGTAACTGTCAATCTGCCTGTATGTCTGTATGCATGTATATATGTGTGTATGTCAATATGTATGTGTATCTGGCTATGCGTTTGTATGTCTATCTGTCTATGTATGACTATCACCATGTATGTCTACCATCATGCACGTCTATCATCGTGTGTTTATCATTATGTATGTCTATCACTATATTTGTATATGGCATTTATTCATATGTCTCGAATGTATGCGTATCTGAATTTATGTCTATCTGTAGTTATGTCTTTATGTTTATGTATATGTTAGTTTATATTACATATACGACAAGTAGCAGTTACGGGGGTTGTCTGTCTGCCTGCCTGCCTGCCTGTCTCTCTGTATGTATGTCTGTCGTTTTCTCTGTATGTCTGTCTATCTGTCTGCCGGTGTATGTGTGCAAGTTGGCAAAAAGAAAATTGTACACCAAAATAAAAATCTTTATATTTAACCTCTCAAGTTTTTAACAGTCGTATGCTGCATAGGTTTTCATAATACATGTTGTATTTATCCTGGATTATGTTTAAGGAAATTCTTTAAGAAAAATATGCGAAACGCTATTTTCTATCACCGGTTGCTATTGCATTGATATCTTTGTCTCGAATTATCCTTTAAAATAACTCTTTCCTACATACAGACGCTTTCGGATGCTCTGTTAACACACGGTCATGGTGGAGTGCCCTTGGGCAATGCACATTTTCTAGCCTAGTACTGGTTTGTTTACCCAGGGATCATGAATAATTAAATTTAATTGCGCGCTAAATGACCTTAGCTGTAGATGCGCCATAAAACAATATACATTCATTCATTCATTCTTTTAACACAATTATTGAAATGTACCTCACAAAATAAAGAGTTTACATTCATATGTAAATATAATATTGAACATTGAAGTAAGAACTACTAGAACTGTAGCCCGTTTAGTTGTATGTGGCCCCGTCGTCTGCTGTATAAACGAGTGTGTCTTGGTCATCAGTTATAATATTCGTAAATGGCCAAAGGCAAGATGCCGATTTGCGAATAAAAACTTGTTAAATTATGCACCTTTGACTAAATAAAATGTAGACTGACATTTAAGGATGCAGTGAACAGAGAAGTGGATTTATTTATATTCTGATTTGGTTGTTAAAACATGTATAGTCAATATGCCTTTTTATAATGCTTCAAAATGTCAAACACAGTGGATTAAACTTGTTTGAGATAAAGAGCAGAATATCAGAAGTATTCAGACAACAAAAACTCAAAAGTTTGCTCAGGGACATATACTTTTCTTTTCAAATATTGATTAATGATAGATATTTCAATAATCTGAAGAAGTTTTAGAAATAGTTAAAAAATTATAAATATGTTTTTTCCTTATTTCAAAGTTTTGAACCGGTCTGTTCTTACACCTGATAGGTATGGGTTCTCATTGGGGCAAAAAAGCGTCTATTTTTATGTTTAATTACAACATAGCATGTGAACCTCCAAAGATATGGATAGAATAACTTCAGAATGTGATTAATACCACAAAAAGACAAGAAATTAGCATAGCGTCTTTCAAATATTGGTAACTTGCATAAAAACGTGGTTTTTTTTTTCATGTGCTGAAATAGCATAAAAAATTGCATATCATAAGGCTTTCATTAATGAACCAAGCATATAATTAAGCACAGCCACATACCATTTTTTTTGTTTGTGTTTTTTATTATCCATACATCCAGAGACATATAAACATATGTGTTTATATGTCTCTGATACAATCAACTTTCAAAAAACAATGTTACAAAAACAGTTAAATATTATTTAAAAAATCCACTTCTCAAGGCTCTTTTGAAACTTTACGAATTCAAGCTGATTAAAGAATTTGATCTGTATCTATACTGTTCAGGAATGCGAACGTATACCTTTCGCACGAACGGGATCAAATGTGAGAAGCAAATTGAATTACTCAAATCTTGAAATATATCATTTGCGAATTATCAGTTATTTGTAGAAATATAAATATATTAACATAGTGGTTACACCAAATGTAGAATGCCAAGGACGTTAGGAAATCGGTAGGCTGAAATCCACTATCATGTTACCTCCAGTTGTAAACCTTTTCCACTTAGCCCTTCCCTCCTTCCGATTCGATAGCCTACTGGTTAAGACATTGGATTCGGGATGTTCAGGTCGAAGGTTTGAATCCCAGTGGTATGACAGGTTTGGTAGCCGCCGGCTACATACATAATAGTACCAAAATCCTGTCTGCGCGGTGCCTTGAACAAAATATGACTTTGGCAGTAAAAATATTCAGGTATAAATATGACTTATAAACACAATCTTTACTTTTAGACGTATTTTGACGCCTCTGTAGAAGACGATTTTTTAAAACATTGTGGCAAAGGAGAAATGCTCATGATGAACAATTTCTTCTTTTGCAACTATTTTTTCAATTATATTCAATTTGGAGGTTGTCTTTATTTGTTTTACATTTCATACATATTGCAAAATTATTATTAAGTGCATATAATGAATCAACTTCTTTGCAAGAACGTCTTTTTGACTTATAGTTGGCTAAATTTAATAAAAAGGTGTGGTCGTTCGCCTAAAATTCTCATATGTGGTCGTTCGCATAGTTTGATATTTTATGATTTCTTTCAAAAACATCATTTCGCCTTGAAAAGGTATTGTAAATGGTATATAGTTGATGTTTATATATGTTTTTGTAAAGAACCAGTTGAAACTAGCTGATTTATCATTGTTTATGCAAGATATACAAAATGTGTGGTCGTCTGCATCGCCGATTCCAAATTTGTTTTTTATGTTCTCAAAAACTGCGACACCAAGAATGACAGACAGTATACCAAATGAAAGCGGAAATCAAGTAGCGTACCATGGGATAGGTCTTGTTTTAATTTGATTCATTTTAATCAAAAACATACCTTTTTTTGTGTCAAGATCGCCGTGGTCGTACACATTTTAGGTGACGTCACAATTCTTGCTCCCCCACAATGCAAACTGTTCAATTTATAAAAATATAGGCATATATTATAATGCTCGATCTCCAAACTAAATAAGGCTACACTTTCAGCATTGATTGCTAATTGACTCTAAAACGTGCAGACGTGTATACATAACGTGTGTACACACTGACATCGTGTGTCATTTAAACCTTTGTAAACCAGTCTTATCATCTAGACGCTTTCATATATTTAAACAATTACACAATAAAGCGTTTATAATATTGAGATAACCAGTCTCGCGCGCTATTTATAGAACCTTTTGGAATTTCAAGATTTGAGTATCATCAGAGTTATTTGCAAGGCAGATAGAACGCGCAATGATATTTATTATCTGCCCAATCATGACGAAAATAATATTTACATAGTTTAACTCTATGTAGATAATCTCTCGATAAAACTCAAATATTAGTAACAATCCGGTACCAAGGTAGCACTGACATAATTATTATTTATCACGTCCCTGCATCAATGATTGAACTATAACGGATGTGAGTAAATTAGTTTGCAGTAAGGAAAACAAATATCGACCGATTGTTCAAAACCGACTATGTAAATATGTTTCGCTGTTGTTGTTTCTGTTAGTTGTAAAACCAATCGCCACAAAAAAACGGTGTTAATTTCAATTTACTAATATATAAATAATTGGCAATATTTCCTTTTAGTTACTTTCTACATTTCGCCTTTTATTGGAAGCCGCCAGGAGGCGACTTCCTGTAGGGATGCTTTTAATTTTCTGTCAAGGAGAATATTTAGACCTAACCACATATCTTGATTTCTCTTTGTCCTTTCTAAGTATATTAATTTAAGGTTCCTTAAAATTACATGCTATGATATATTACGCAGTAATTAGACGAAGAAGCCTCGTCCCGTATTCACCAAACTTTTTAATTTAGATTAATCTAAATCTTAATATTTAGTTCACGTTTTAGATTTAATCCGTATTCACCAACGCGTTTTAAAACCGATCTCAATTTGGTGTAGTGGGTAAATGTCGTAAGCGGCCACGCAGCGACACTGGTTCCCGAATCAAGTTAAGAGCTAAAATAAAAGACAGTACCATTCATCTATAGTCTATTTATAGATTTTCATTTTTATCGCAATTTCACATACATTTTTCATTTGCTTTGCTTTTAATAATCTGACTTTCATGTTCAGTACATACTGGATTCAAAGTTAACTTTGAGTACAATTTTCATCGCAAAATGCAGACATGAAAAGATTTAAATCACAGAAATATCTGTTTCAAGATCAATTTCGTTCTTTTTCGTTTTTGCAGTTCCATATTTCATGAATATCGCGGTAAACACGATATCGGTGTATTTTGCCTAGCCAACAACATGTTTTATCACGGATGCGATGTGAACATCCAGAATACTTAAATGAAATGAAATTTTCTGGTTCTTACACACAAAGTGTGATCGGATTAACTGAACTGTATTTAACTGTAAATGTAGACAGCATTTCAACTCTTATATCAACTGGTAAATTTACAGTTTGAGAAATAAATTCAAGTAAATTTTCAAGCACTGGTTTAACGTTTTAAAAAAAAATGAAACTAGTTCCTATGTTAAGCCTTTCCCTTATTCGTAGCACATTAAGTACAAATTGGAAAATCTTGCTGTATGAAGGTATAATTTATGGACATAAAGTAGAAAACATTGTAGCAAAAGGATAAATTCCTCGTGATCAATTCCTCTTTTTGTCACAATGTTTTCAAAAGTCGCTGCAGCTATTGTCAGTCTTTCGGATTACGTGTACATAGAAATACGTTTACTTGATTTTCTGAATGCTTATCACGACACGAGTTCACATCAATTTCGTCAACTCGAGATTGTGCGTTTGTAATCCGACAGCTTTGATCATACTTCAATTGCTCAATTTGCCACAATAATTTCAACTCTTTTCAATTATCTTACTATCATTTATAGAGATTTTCTATGTTTTGTACTTGATGATTTTAAAGTCTGTCAGAGTAAACATCATTGAAATCATTGTGGCAAAAGGAGAAATTGCTCATAATGAGCAATATCTGCATTTGCCACAATAATTCAACACTTTTCAATTATCATACGATCATTTAAAGAGATTTTTCTTTACTTGATAATTTCAAAGTCGTCTACTGCAGATTTGTTTTATGTGGGAAACCCTTATCCATTATCATGACTTACCGATACAAACGAAAAACAGATTTTCTGTGTGTCAGCATTTTTTGATAAAACATTATCATAACAGGGCGTGTGTTCATTACAAATAGTTGATTGTTTTTGGTACTAATTTAAATTTATCATAACCTCTTGTCCATTTATCTTTAGTATTTTATACCACTTTTTATGATCAGCTTAACTCTAAATTATCTCATTCACTTAAAACACAGACCCTGCCAGATTAAATATCCTACATAAAACTTATATATTCAATAATCGATATCAGCATTACTGACTACAGATTAAATTGTTCTAATGTTTGTGGATTTAAATGATCTTTTCTCTTATTTCCTCATGTGAAACGAAATATTGCGGCTTCTCTTTCATGCTTTGCATCAAACATCCGTCTTGTTTGTCAATGCCATGTTTAATTTTGGGGACTTACACTGCTAAATATTTTGATATAAAACCGAGAATTGTAGCCCGAAATAACGCCAATATAGCTTTTTATGGTCCCGTTAAGGAACATCATTAACTACTTCCCACATACAGACGCCTTCAGACGCCTCTGTAGACGACCTTTGAAACCACTGTGAAAAAGGTGAAATTGCTCATTTGTCACAATGTTTTCAATCGTTATACATTAATTTATAGAGATTTTTTCGTATTTTTGTCAAGATGGTTTCAAAGCCGTCTGCTGCAAATTTGTTGTATGTGTAAAATGATTAAGACCGTAGTTTCCTTGACACGGCACATATTGTGAGTGTGTATGAATTCGCGCAAGTTTGGAGATTTAAAGATTATTCGCATTATCATGAAGATGCATGAAGTCGCGCAGTATGACACCAGTTAATGGAGACAACTGTTAAACTGTTTTGGATATTTTACCCTTTATTAAGGCGGTAAGCTCCCCTTTTTCGTTCTCCAATTGTTATGTACAATTACTCTCTGGTTATGTAAGTTACTGTAAGTATTAGTTCAAAGTATACCAAATACATCCACGGACAGGCTTACTGATCTACAGTACATAACATGTGAAGAACACTAATCTGTCTTGCGATTTTGGGTTTTAATGCATTTACTTATTGAAAGGACTCTTACGTCAAAATATTTTTACAATATCCCGTTACGGATGTATTCGAGTGGCGGGGTAGTCCAGTGCTAAACACACTGGACTGTCCGGGTTCTGGAAATGTAAATGGTGCTTTTAAGTGTCTCCCACTCAACTAGAGGAAAAGTACTGGTCCTTTCCAGGAAAAATAACCTCGCTTGTATAGGTTATATACACCGGGCACCTTGGTTCTTTTCGGAAATAGCAATGATATCGTACCCGGACTTCCTTGTATGAAACTTGTATGAAACTTTTAAACCGTTAATTTTGCACGGTGAGGGTTAATAAACACAAACAAACAAACAAACGGATGTATTGACCAGAAAACTGAACTGTAGCGTGGTACAAAGTAAGATATGTTTAAACAGAAATATACATTCGACTCAAGGCTTGATAGTTCTATTATGTGCTAATTTGAAGATATCGTTTAACTCGATCAAATTCTAGATCTGTCTTTTATAAACAATTTACATGGTATTATCACTGGCTTGGTTTTCATAAACATTTAAGTAAAATGAATAACGAAGCTAAAAATTCATAAATGCTTTGCAAATTTATCAAGGGATATCCCTCGAACCAGTCGATATCAGGAAGTAATTTATTGGTCCCTTTCAATTTCGCGTAATCGAGACTCCATTGTATAAATGAACATACATACAGTACAGCTTAAGGGTTTTTTCCCCAAAACACTTACCCCGCGCTGATACGGCAGCCCCACGGCGTTCCCGCTCACCTGTAAGCAGGGTTTCCCCTACAATAACCCCGCGGTCCCGCGGGGTTTGATCATTCAAATATTAAATCCGCGAAGGGAAATCCGATAACGATGTATGACGTCACGATGATTGACAGCTGTGACAATGCAGCCCCACGGCGTTCCCGCTCATCTGTATGCGGGGTTTCCCCTACAATAACCCCGCGGTCACGCAGAATTTCATCATTTATCAAACGGTAGTTAATACACAACATCACACTATTGGAGTAAATTGTTTTTAAATCAAGAGGGATATCCTATTCAGTAAGCCAGACGCGAGATGTAACATTAGCCCATCTGTAATGCGATCAAAACAAGTGAACGTCAATTATTACTTTCAATCAATAGGTGTTAAAAACACGATAATCTGAGTTGTTTGTATTATTATGTTATAGTTAATCACATATGCTGTCGACTTTATGAAGCATTCATGTATCATAAATTCACATATCAATTCTACCACCCGGTGTCATATGTCCTCTCCTATTAATATCGGCGAATCTTTAATTGACGGATCTGTTTTCTGGCCGATAAGTCAGACAAGAAATAAAATGACAACTGGACGTTTGTTAATGAGAAACGCAATGTTTAATTCACAATACTCGCATTTCGTGCGGTTTTGAATATGGAAACTTATACCCAACATTGACTGGAAAGATGAGGAAATTCAATTCTGTTTTGTCGTCTATATTGTTTCCCTTTCCCACTTGCAGACGATTTCTGACGCAGCTACAGAAAACGATTTGGAAACATTGTGACAAAAGACGTAATTGTCTCAATAGTTTCAACCTTATTCAATAATTGTACTTTCGTTTATAAAGTTTCCATATGTTTGCCTATGAGTTTTCAAATTGACTACTGCTTATTTGTTGCATGTGGAATAGCCTTCCTCTCAGTGGCATAATACAACTTAGTTGTAAAGGATGTGCATGTAATGTAATTCAGAAAATAATATCAACAATCGCATCCGCACAATAAGATCATGATCTAATCGTCTTACTACATGTATCTAGGCTTACAAGCCTCACGAGAACAGTTATGACCAAACACTAACTATAAACGTAGGTTTTTTATTGTAAACTCTATTTATGTCAATATATCCGAAGGTCGGTTTTGGCGTGACGTGAAATATGTATTAACAAAACCCGCCATGAGCAAGTTCTCCATATGTCAAATGTTTTCATCTCTATTCCATAAAAAGTCTTTAAGTCTTTGATATATGTTTCTGTATTATATGTAGACGTTTTGAATGTCGTCTGCTGTTGATTTATCATATGTTGGAAAGGGGAGTTAAATAAAAAGATGAGCGCTTGTTAGCTGATCGTGTAATGATCTTATCAAGTTAACCCCTTTCCAACAAACACCAAGCAGACAACTTTTAAAACACTTTTTCAATCATTATTTTCAGCCCTGTCTCCATTTTCCACAATGCGCTTTCTGACCCTTAGCAGCAGAAGAGTTGTGAAAACAGTGTTCCCGTCCGCCACAATGTTGTCTACTTTATTCAATAGTACATAGTGCTAAAGAGTGGAATTACACTTGTTTTTCTCTCCTCTGGTCTTTTCTTAGAAGAACCTTCGTTGTCCTATGTTTGTCTTATACCTCGTGTATGCGGCTCACGATGTTGTCTTTCCAAACAGATGTTTTACCTGCAGCGGGGTAAAAGGCTTTGACCTAGCTTCTGATGATGTTTTTCATTACCGAGTCTAGTTCCTCCTTAATATTCACCCGCCACCGAACCAACTATTCCCTATCTTATATTTCCCGGACCGAATAAGTCCGAGAAAAACTGTCGTGTTAAGGTTAGTCCAAAATTCCCTATGCCGATGGAATCATCCCTAAGCTTCCAAAATCACATTCTGTTTTGTATTAGCTTTATTAATAGGTTGTAAACAGTTAAGTAGCTAGGACCATGATATGACCATAATACAGGACAATGATCTATGCATTGAAAATGAAATGTAAATATAGTTCAGAACGGAAGTTATTTAAAAATCATTTATTTTAAGTCACTCTTTTACACGATGTTTAATGATGCATAATTAATAAAAATGCGCTTGTTTTTCAAGTATTATCTTTATACATATTATATTGTCACGCTGATTAACCAACCAGCTTTTGAGATATAGAATAGGAGTAATTAACGGTAAACCACTCTTTCATACAGATTAAGATAAAGTGGCTGTTTATTACAACACATGTCAACCCTTTACCCAGACTTTCTGTAGATGACTTTCAACTGTATTTCAGTTAGATCATGGTATTGTATTGTTAAGTTACCAATACTAACGATTTTATTTACCCTGACACGATGAAATATTTGTTTCCGTATCTATTAACACGTAGGATGGAAGCCATTTATACTATTTTTAAAGTGTTTGGTATGCCGGGAAACTATTGTGCCCTTTTACCACATACAGACGCTGTCGACGCCTCTACAGCAGATGACTTATGAAAACGTTGTGACAAAATATAAAATTTCTCAAGTTAGCACCATGTTTTCAACTTTATTCAATATTGATTCATTCATTGGGGCTTAACGCGATTTTCAACTATTGTTCAGTATATCACGGGTGCCAGTTCACGTACTTAAGCTACCAGTTCGTCTTACAACATGCTTCCAAAGTAGCTGGCTGCTTATCAACATTGACTGTTAGCCCATTGGGGAAACACGATTGACGCTTGTCGTCAAACTTCGAAAATGTTGGCGGAGCTGGTATTCGAACTCACAACCATTGGATTGACAGCCTGCGTCGCTACCGACTGAGGTACCGGGGCTCAATAATTAAGCTTCTATGAATTTTAATATCACGAAGTTTTGCGTAGATATTTTATATGTCGTCTGCTGCATACATGTATAGGTTTGTTCCCGGAACGCCTACTCGATTTAATCTCTACCTGGTCAAAATTGAGGATTAGGGGGCCTTTTAAAGGGAAGTTATAAGTGATAGATTTATGTGGACTTAATTGATAAAATAATTGAACATGGTCAGATTTTTTCTTTTATAAACAAAACATATTATTTGTATGTATTACGCTTCAATCTGAATTTAAACACTTCAAAACTTTTACAGTTGAAAAAAAAAGCTATTTGGATGAAATGTGAGTGAAACGTATTGTTGAAAATGGGCCAATGCATGTTAAAAGCGAAGGCTACTTTCCCCACAACAATTTCAAGTGGTACACTTTCTGAAAAGGCAACAGGTTAGGGTGCTTATTCTGTTGGCATGAGTTTGATTCTCGTCTGCTGCACTTGTGATCGGTTTAAATATATTTAAACTACATAATCAACTACACAAAATAATACAATTTAAACTATTTTTATTTGTTATCATATTAATCAACATAAAAAAGAAAATAAGAATTTGTAAAAAATTATCCACAATGTATGTATAACCCACATATTTTAAACAAAATATGTCCGTCTTATTGACTGTCTGTCTCATCTATCTAAGTGTAGACGAAATGGCACCGGGTGTAAATTGGTTGTAGACGAAATGGAAATGGAAAAAAATGCAAAAAGTGTAGACGAAATGGGATTAGACGAATTGGGATTAGACGAAATGGGCTTAAACTGTATGGCCGTCAATATATTAGGGTGGGCATGTTGGGTATTTAGTTTACTGTGACATCCTTCAACATTAATAGCTATCAAACTGTAAGAACATAAAGCTTTAATGTAAACGGCAAATATTTTGTGTGTTTGAATGATAATTTGTTTGTGCTACATGTTAAAACCAAATTAAATATAAATTAATAATGGATTAAATTTAAGTTAATTATTAATTAATTAATAGCTATCAAACTGTAAGAACGTAAAACATGATAATTATATTTACAAAATTTACTATTTAGATATTTAATACTTTTATCAAAAGTTTATAAAAAAGAGTTCCAAAGTCATCTACAAAATAAATCTATAATTTACCCTTTACAAGGCCCCCTAATTCCCCGATACACTTTAAGTCAAGTAGGCGTTCCGGGAACACACCCATGTATATATGGTTTAATCCTATAGCTATGTATATTCATTTTATGAACAGTAGACGACATGGGAACAAGGGTGTAGACGAAATGGGACAAAAAAACAGTAGACGAAATGGGATTAGACGAAATGTGATGTTACCGTATAGGTAATATCTTAATAAAGATAAAAGCATTAATTGCTTAAAGTGTTCACACCAAGACAAAAAACTGTAGACGAAATGGGATTAGACGAAATGGGATGTTACCGTATATATCAAGTATACATATTCATTGAGTGGGGCGATCACGCATCGGTTTATGATGTAACTTGGATCTGTTAACGATAGTCGACGTATCAGATGGCAATTTTAAGATACACAACATTTTTCCATGATGTTTTATTTTACTATATGCATATATCTAAACGAAGTCAACTATGCACAAGTACGAAATATAACCTATAAATGAACCGTGTTAGGGGATATTGGGGCCACTTCGAACAGTAAAGTGAATGTACACCAGCAACCTGTTATACAGTCATAAATGGCAAAAACACAACATCAACAGAAACGTTGACCCCTCATTTAATACAAAAATAACTTTAATGCCAAATCAACAATACCCAAAAACACCAGACACTTCTTAAAGATTGTTTGTCTGTGTTAACAAAATGTTATTTAGTTTGTGTATTCAGACATCAATTTCCCAAGAACAGAAATCTTCTGCATGCCCCAACGTGGAAAGGTTTTGGCAAAACATAAGCATATTTTCGAAAATTGTGACACAAGAAGAACTATCTCAATGTTAATTCTTTCCGACTCGAAGACGCATCTACAACATAGAGTTTTTGTAAACACTGTGATAAATTTCTCATTTTACTACAATGGTTTGTATTTATTTACTAAATAGTACTATCATGAAAGAGATTTCGTCGTTTTGTGAATAGATCCAGAACAGGGACCCACACTGGTCATATATACCTTACAAGATTGTTAGACGAAACTGTCAACTTTTGTAGATTCTGATAACACTAACCAGGTGGACAAGACAATCTGAACCTACACTTAAAATAGCTTGTTCCTTTTCTCATACACTCGCTCTGAACAAGTGTACAGCGGTTGTTTTGTGCATGTTTCATTTGTTCTTGCCTGTGCAGGATTTAATTAATCGCATTACAGTAAGAAAAGCTTAACGCCGTTTTCAACAATATTCAGTCATATCACGGCGGCCAGTTCACATATGCATGTATTTCCTAGCTTTCTCGGGGACATGTCCTATGTTTGAGGCGTATGATACAGACATATATTGGTAAACGTAAATAAATATAAACCAGAAATAGGACCTATTTTTTGCTCCGATACAATTATTTTAAACATGCAGACTATTTGTATATTTGAAATCCCTACTCCGAATTAAATGCTTTCATAAAAGTTTCCGTTTATTCTAAAATGAGCATTTTATCATATACTTTTAACAATGCTCAATGTTAATTAATTGGGATAAAACGTCGTTTTCAACAATTGTTCAGTCAAATTACGGCGGCCAATTCACATATCTCAACACTGCAGACAATCATGATTAAGGACACCCAACGTAATGGCATTTGCTAAATATATATATATAGAAACATTCATGCATAGTGGTTTGTATCTACACTTCACTGCCTACGCTAAAAACAAATTATATAGAACTTTGATCATATATACTTTATGTTGTCGTTTTACATTGTTCTAATATCTTTTGTGTTTTTTAGGGGATATAGATAAATTTCTTTTACATATTTCTATTGAAAATAGCAAAACACAAGTTTTTAGCCGAATCTTATAAAATGTATGTATATATGTATGTAATTTGCTTTCAAAATAACGATGTTATTTAAACGACGAAACAAACTGTCGGATTACCAGCGGGTTAGTCGGGTCAATAAAAACAATGCCCTGTGATCTATATGCAAGTCACCGTCTTGCAATCAGCCTGACAACCAACACGAAATACATCACACGTTTTTTCATCTGTCACGTGCTTTATAAAGTGTTAACCCCTTTACTCGCAAACAGTAATGTTTATATTGAAAAGAAATTTGTTTTGAGATTCATTTGTCTTCAATGTAGTGTCGTATAAAAAGTGATTTTTGTTGATTTGATAAATCAATATAAATTTGTTTATGAATTTATCATAATCGTGTTGATATTAATTGTATGTAAATGTAGAACTAGGATTATTATTCTAAAAGGTAAGGCTTTATTTCTCAATTTAAATATTGTGTAGAACATTGAATTTGATTATAAATGTTTGTAATATGCACATGCAGATTTCATGGGTGCCACTCAAAATCCCCTAGTTCATAATCCCCTAGGTCCAAAAATGGCTAGGTAGTCAAATCCCCTAGGTGTAGAATACAGGGTACTCAAAATCCCCTAGACAGAAAGTTCAAGGTAGTCAAAATCCCCTAGAATTGAAATTTGTTCTTCCTATTTTTGTTCAACCCTTTCAACACTGAGTAACTTTTATAGGTAGAACATATAATACGGGCAGATGAACTAAAGTCTTTTAGCAGATCAGAGTGTTGAAAGAGTTAAAACAGCTCATGTATGGACACCTTCATAAAGATAAGTAACAATTATGTCTATATTATACCCTTTAATCAACAAAATTATTGTAAAGGTTTGGAAAATTGCAAATAAAGTTAGAGTTACAAACTGCAGATATAGTAAATGTAGATACTCAATTATTGAAATCGGTAAACAAAGGACATCTCAAGGTATTACTTACTTATATCATAGTAATTAAGATTAGCACAATCAATAATTGTGACAAACAGATGGATTAATACAATTAAACTTATTGTTATTATTTAAAGAAATTATCACTTTAAGGCAATTATCACCTAAATTCGTTTATCACCTGTGACTTAATACCAATCAGTGGGGTTTAGGCCTTCTCTACATTTTCAATCAGAACAGTTTTGTGTACTCTTTGTTTTATTAGGGTATTGGGTCTAGACAAAAAACGTACAGAAGGGAAATAATTTATGTTTTATTAGGGTATCGCAGACCCTGATCAGAGCCCTCTGTTCTGGGTATAGGCTGCATACACAAGCAGATCAGAGGGCTCATTTATCCCATATATATTCTGCGCAATCAGTATAGACTCGGATCAGGAGGGCTCATCTATCACATGTATATAATTATTAGCCATTGGATTTGTGAAACAGACTTCTATGCAAACAGTATAGACAGTAAAGACCAAAAACGTGCAGAAGGGAAATATTTATGTTTTATTAGGGTATTGCAGATCCTGATCAGAGCCCTCTGTTCTGGGTCTAGACTGCATACTCAAGCAGTATAGACTCAGATCAGAAGGCTCATTTACCACATATATATATTATATGCAATCAGTATAGACTCGGATCAGAGGGCTCATCTATCACATGCAAACGGTATAGACCAAAAACATACATAATGGAAATAATTCATGTTTTATTAGGGTATTGCAGACCCTGATCAGAGCCCTCTGATCTGGGTCTAGACTGCATACACAAGCAGTATAGACTCAGATCAGAGGGCTCATTTACCACATTTAAAAAAGCTCTTACTGGAGTCTAATCTTTTTGCATTCTGTTGGCAAAGGCATGAAAAATATTTTATATTAAGTTATACCGATAGGTTCAGTTACTGAAAGTTGGAATTATCAAAGGATAATCTATTTATCTGTCTATCTATCATTTAGCAATGATAGCTGTTTATATTCTACATTTATAAAAACATATATAGAAACATATACAATCATTCTTCTAGGGGATTTTGACTACCTTGAACTTTCTGTCTAGGGGATTTTGAGTACCCTGAAAATATCATCTAGGGGATTTTTAGTACCCTGTATTTAGGGGATTTTGACTACCTAGCCATTTTTGAACCTAGGGGATTATGAGCTAGGGGATTTTGAGGTACACTCAGATTTCATCGCAATAGATCTCAGACAAATCGATGTTCAAAGTATTCAAGTAAGGTATTTTAGCGACTGTTCCAGTGTTTCTTTGTTTTGGTCTTTGTTTCAGCATATAAAACATACATGATGAGTCAAGTTTGCACATATATGCGCATACAAATCCAGGTATACAGTGTACATGGTACATTTGGTAACAGTGATTTATCTGATCTGACTCAATTGTCATTATTTGATTTAGCCATTGGTTTGCTAATATCCGAGTAAACATGTAATGACCTGAAAATTAGCAGTATACATGTATATTTGAGCAGGGGGTCATATTTTAAGGCACGTAGAAGTCGCTCCCTTTTCAGTGTTCTCTCTTCCGTCCATAATTACATCATAAATCGACTCCTGTAGATGCGTTTACAGACCTCTGGTTCGGATTAATGGAAATGGGTTACAATATAAAATATAGTAGCACAAATTAAAAGCCAATGAAAAGAAGGAACGTCATCTAAAACATTTAATCTCGAGGAGCATGAGAAAGAACGTAATTATTATTGAAATTAAATTAAATTGATTTTTTTTTCATTAACACTCGCCATGCAGAATAATCAATCTGGCGAGCAATTATTTTGAAAAGTAAACAATCGCTCATGATGCATATGACTGCAAAATTAACTATTTGGGAAGCAGAGTAAACAATACAGAATAGTTAACATAATGTATAATCGGATAAAATTAAAACACACCACTCGCATTTTTCTGCGGGGGCTTCGCGGGCGGCTCCGCGGGGAATCCGCGGAAGAAATATAGGCCACTCCCATTTAACATTTACTGCGGGGGGACCCTGCAATCCCTCTAAAGCGGGCACATATCTGACATCTAGCCGGGGGAGCGACTTCACGCCGGCAGTTTATCATTTTATCGATACCCTCCTCAATCTCGGGGTGAGGGTTTTTGGGGAAAAAAACCCTGAGCTGTACCTATCTAACTGTTATGCTCATGTGACAATTCATCTACCACTGTAGACAATGCGACAGTTCAACTAACACGGACACTTCAAACATATATTTATCTACCGCTATGAACAAATTACACGGATAATTCCATTCAAGGAAATATTCATTTACCACTATAGACAATGCGACAGTTCAACTTACACGGACAAAACAAGCAGATATTGATCATAACTGTAGACAATGCGACAGTTCAATTGACGTGGACAGTTCAAGCAGATGTGTGTCTACTACTGAAAGGATTGCGACAATTAAACTTGCACGAACCATTCAAGCAGATTTTTTATTCTATTACTGTAAGGATTGCGACATTTAAACTTGCATGGACCATTCAAGCAGATTTTATTCTACTACTGTAAGGATTGCGACAATTAAACTTGCTCGGACCATTCAAGCAGATTTTATTCTACTATTGTAAGGATTGCGACACGTCAACTTGCACGGACCATTCAAGCAGATATTATTCTACTATTGTAAGGACTGTTCAATTTGGACGGACAATTAAAACAGGCATTTGTCTACTACTGTAAGGATTTCGACTGTTCAACTTGCACGGACAATTCAATCAGATATTTATCTACTACTGTAATGATTATGACAGTTCAACTTGCACGGACCATTCAAAGATATATGTATTTACTACTGTAAGGATAGCGACTGTTGAAGCAAATATGCGTCTTCTACTGTAAGGATTGCGAAAATTAAACTTACACAGTCCATTCAAGCATAAAGGTGGCTACTACTGTAAGGATTGCGACATTTTTACATGCACGGACAATTCAAGCAGATAGTTGTCTACTACTGTATGGATAGCGACATTTCAACTTTCACGGTCTATTCAAGCATATATTTTTCTACTAATGTAAGGATTGCGACATTTCAACTTTCACGGCCCATTCAAGCATATACTTGTCTACTACTGTAAGGATTGCGTCATTTCAACTTTCACGGACCTTTCAAGCAGATATGTGTCTACTATTCTAAGGATTGCGACAGTTTCATAGTGCACGGACCCTTCAAGAAGATATATATCTACTACTGTAAATATTTCGACAGTTCAACTTGCACGGACCATTTAAGCAGATATTTTTTTACTACTATAAGGATTTCGACTGTTCAACTTGCACGGACAAATCAAGCAGATATGTGTCTACTACTGTAAGGATTATGACATTTAAACTTGTACGGTCCATTTAAGCATAATGTTATCTACTACTGTAAGGATAGCGACTGTTCAACGTACACGGATACATCAAGCAGATATGTGTCTACTACTGTAAGGATGGCGAAATTTCTACTTACACGGACAATTCAAGCAGATATGTGTCTACTTCTGTAAGGATTGCGACAATTCAACTTGCACGAACAATTCAAGCAGACATGTGTCTCTTACTGTAAGGATTGCGACATTTCAACTTGTACGGACAATTCACGCATATATTTATCTACTACTGTAAGGATTGTGACATTTCAAATTACACGGAAAATTCAAGAAGATGTGTGTCTACTACTGTAAGGATAGCGACAGCTCATCTTGCACGGACAATTCACGCATATATCTGTCTATTATTGTAAGGATTGCGACAGATCAAGCATATTTTTATCTACTACTATAAAGAGAACACTTGTTCAACTTACACGGACAATTCACGTATATATTGATCTTCTACTGCAAGGATTGCGACAGCTCATCTTACACGGGAAAATCAAAGATATATTTATTTTCTACTGTAAGAATTGCGACAGTGCAATTTACACAGACAATTCAAGCAGATGTTATCAATCACTGTAGAGAATGCGGGAATTCACTTCACACGGACTATTCAAGCAGATATCTATTTACCACTGTAGACAATGCGACAGTTTTATTTACACGGAAAATTTAAGCAGATATTTATCTACCACTGTATACAAAACGCTACGGTTGGTTTTCATGGCGCGCATCTCCTATACGAATAATTAAACTAACGTTGCGCCGAGGGTAAATAGCTCAGTCAGTAGCGACGCGGGCTGTCAATCAATGGGTATTGAGTTCGAACCCAAGATCGATCAACATTCTTTCCAACGTTTGACAAAAGTCAATGCGATAGCCGTCATTTGTCTTCCACCAATGGGCTAACAATGTGGAAAATCAGGAAGTTTCTTGGAAAGACTGTTGTGTGGGGTACTGGTGAGAGTTATCCAAGAAACACATGGTAATGTCAACTGGACGCCTTTACATGACTGAAATGTGTTTGAATCGAAGCAAACCAAATGATAATGAGAACAGGGGTAAGCATCATTTGTATCCCAATGGCCTCGCCCCAGCCCGGGGCTTCTCGTCTCTTGTAACTTCTTGCTCATTCGTAACCAATTGCAGAAGTTATCAATAAGAACTGAAATAAAAGTTGTGGGAGAAGACTTTGAATGGGTAAGTTACCACTACTATTGATCCAAATATCCTGACACCAGCCAGCAGTCATAATGATATCCCCTTAACCCTGAAGGCGTCAAGGTTGGCAACCATTTATACCATTTATAAAGTCTTTGATATGTCACGGCCGGGGTTCGAACTCACAACATCCCGCACCGAGGCGGACGCTCTACCACTACACCACCAAGGCGGTTAGTTTGATTTTAAGCATTGCATATTTCTAGGGGGATCGCCTCTGTAGTGAAGTGGTAGATCGTCCGCGTCGGTTGTTGGAGGACGCAGATTCAATTACAATTTGATAGTTGACGTTAATCTAGTGACGTCAATTAAATGTTTACAATAATTTTGCAAAGTATACTAAAGTGATAACGAAACGTATAAACATGTTGTTATTGATTCAAACTGAAGTCATACATTGTATCTACATTTTTTATTTGAGTATAAAGAACTTTTCCCTTTGAGTAAACTTGAAAACAATGGTGACTTATTTCTCAGTATCTGGTATGTCCCAGGTATTTGGTATCGCACCGCTGTTACAGCTCTTAATATTCTGTGTATGGAGTTTATCCGTGTATCTCTTCATTGGACTATTTTGTCCAACAGGGCAGTTATTGAATGAACGACAATAGCGAGTGTGTTCTGTCGAAGCATTTTCCATGTACCGTTAAAAAAGAATGAACGTAGACTCTTCCGTGAAAAATAACTTTCCGTGCCTTCCTGTTAATAGTCTGGGAGCATGTGCCGACACCGAAGTCATGCGGCACATTCCTTGTGTAGACGAATACATTTGCTTCGTTTTGACGTCGCGTAGACGCCAAGATCGCGGTCGGTCTGCCAGTATCTCTGAAACATCGAACAAGACTTTCTGTGATGAAAATATCCACCCGAATTGCTTAGCAATATGTCACGACGTACACGTGGTCCTGCTTCATAATTGTATATCATTGTTAGAAAGAAGTAATATTTTCATAATGAACAAGTTCTTATTTTCCCAAAGTGTTTCGTTATGTTCTGAAAAGTATAACACTGATATGTTATTTTTTACGTAGATGACTTTCAAAATAGCGGACCAGGGACAAGTTACAATACAACTACTGTTTCAAAATTCGTATTATTGTTTTTGTTTTTTGCGTGTCTGCTTTCTTTTGATAACAAAATTTATAAATGGGAAAACAAAATTAATTAGAGACACGGACCTAAACAAATGTCACAGTTCGTCACTCGTCGACCTAACTTCACGGACCTAAACAAATGTCACAGTTCGTCACTCGTCTATTCGTCACTCGTCGACCCAACTTCACGGACCTAAACAAATGTCACAGTTCGTCAGTCGTTTATTCGTCACTCGTCGACCTAACTTCACGGAACTAAACAAATGTCACAGTTCGTCACTCGTCTATTTGTCACTCGTCGACCTAACTTCACGGACCTAAACAAATGTCACAGTTCGTCACTCGTCTATTCGTCACTCGTCAACCCAACTTCACGGACGTAAACAAATGTCACAGTTCGTCACTCGTCTATTCGTCACTCGTCAACCTTACTTCACGGACCTAAACAAATGACACAGTTCGTCACTCGTCTATTCGTCACTCGTTGACCTTACTTCACGGACCTAAACAAATGTCACAGTTCGTCAGTCGTCTATTCGTCACTCGTCGACCTAACTTCACGGACCTAAACAAATGACACAGTTCGTCAGTCGTCTATTCGTCACTCGTTGACCTAACTTCACGGACCTAAACAAATGTCACAGTTCGTCAGTCGTCTATTCGTCACTCGTCGACCTAACTTCACGGACCTAAACAAATGTCACAGTTCGTCAGTCGTCTATTCGTCACTCGTACATTCGTCAGTCGTCTATTCGTCACTCGTCGACCTAACTTCACGGACCTAAACAAATGTCACAGTTCGTCAGTCGTCTATTCGTCACTCGTCGACCTAACTTCACGGACCTAAACAAATGACACAGTTCGTCAGTCGTCTATTCGTCACTCGTACATTCTTCAGTCGTCTATTCGTCACTCGTCTATTCGTCACTCGTCTATGTGGACACTTCCTACACTTCTAAATCGTGTGGGTGATGGATCATTTCAAAGTCGTCTGCTACAGATTAAGAGAAAGCAGACGCAGCTCTATCTTATTCATACTGCAAATGAACGAAGGTCATGAGAACTCCTTTAATCACAATCGAGATAAACCCTTTACCATATACATCAAATCTGCAGCAGAAGACTTTGAATCTATATAGACAACATCAATAACAGTAAGATCTATGGAAATGAACGAATACTTATTGAATAGAGTTGAAAACATTGTGACAAAAGGAGAAAATGCTGATTTGTGGCACTGTTTCCTAAAGTCGTCGTCTGCAGATACGTCAAAAACGCGTCTGTTGGTAGAACAGGGTTAAAGGACAGATAAAGGTATACATAGCGTGACCTCATTATGCGAATATCTAGTTCTTCTACCATCAAAGATCTGCCATACTGCCTGAGACGGTAAATCATTTTGGTTTTTTGCTGTTTATTCGAAGTAAATGTATTGCCATTTCTGTTTATTTGCTTTGCTTGTATAACGTGTGCCGGAGTTATGCCATCGATGGTCACCCATCCAGGCACTAACCGCGATGAACGTTGCTTAACTTTAAGAAAAGGTCAACCACTCTACCAACGTCGCTATAAAAGCCGGCTTCCACAGCAGGGCTGTAGAAGTGATATTTATACCTATACCCCGTTACCGTTGCATTTGTTTGGTGATTTCCGCTGCCTTTTCAGTCATATCACGGCGTTTCCTTGGTCCATTACTAATGACACCAGCGAGTATGTCGTAATGCTAACTCAACAATCTTGCACGACATGGACAAAAAACAACAACAATTCTTACATGTTTAAAGTCCTTGATTTGACTTGGTCGGGTATCGAACCTGTGACCTCCCGTACCCTAGGCGATGCGCTCTACCACTACACCACTACATGCAATTTATGTTTAAAAATTGTATCATTTTCTTGAAAAATACCTGACCCCGAACAAATAATTATGTTATTCGGGCAAATTCATATGATCCAAGGTTGTCTAGTTTACCGTTCCATGCATGAAGTAGGAATTCGTGTACGCATCGCTTATCCAACTCTTTGTTGTCAAATGAAATGCAATATAAGGCCAGCGTTTTTCAAACGTTTTATACTTGTGTTTTTCAAAAGAGATACGAATGAAACATACTAGGATCAGTGTACAAATGTATACATATTGTTCGACATAGAGTCTTCTCAATGAGACAAACCAACGTGTGATATTAATAAGACCTAGGGAAAAGAAGACATTGTCAAATGCTGTTGTCTGATTCACATATTCAAGCATCCACGGTTAAGTAGTTATCACTAAACAAGAATCTACCAAGCAGTCTATTTATGTTTTAATCACAACTTTACGACAATTTTGGCACTGTCGGTAACGGAACGGAATGTCAATTTACGGATATGTACAATTAGCTGAGTCGTTAGAGTTTCCACCCAGTCCGAGGCTCAAACCTTGCATATCTCGTCTCGATGGAAAACTCTTTACCTCGTTGGTACATCTGCTATCTCTATAACGCTTTTTTTTAAATTTCCAGACGCTTTCTGACATCTCTGCAGCAGATGACTTTTGGAAACAGTGTGGCAAAAATGAAAATTTCTCATGATGAGCAATTACTCTTTTTGCCAAAATGTTTTTAATTTTATCCTTTTTTCATTGATAGAGAGTGTCCATATATTTGCCAATACGTTTTTAAAAGTTGTCTGCTGCACATTTGTTGTGTGTGGAAAAGGGTTAACAATACAGAACAAGAGTCAACATATATACACATATCTTGATTACATTTGTTATTATCTGTTGTGATGTAAGTAAAGGCGAACTGTAGATTGTAAACACGAGCGATACTTTACGAAAACCAACCTTAATGTAATCAATATTGAGTGGCCCGCTGGTCTAGTGGTTAACCCGCTATTCTGTCAATCGGGAGGTCTGCGGATAAATCACGCTCGGGGTTCTGGATTTGTATGATTTGCTTTGCAATGTCTCCCACTCAACTAGAGATCAAGTACTGGTCCTTTCCTCGCGTGTATTGATGCTATACACCGAGCATGTTAAAGACTTCAGACCTCCCTTGTATTTAACTATATCTATTGAAGCTATCTGATTGTATCTAATATAGTGACAATATTAAATGATCCTATAGAAGCTAATAAACTTATGCTCGATCAGGGGCAATTGGTCTCTATAATTACATTATTACATAATATATCTAATTACACAAAGACTTGTCTGCGTATCAATGCTATGAATCGAAATGGAAAGGCTTAACCCTGTTCCTCATACGACAATTCTGCAGCAGACGACTTTGAACATATTTTGTCAAAATATAGAAAACTCTCTATAATTGAATGGATAACTTATGACCAAAAGTGGAAAACATTTTGGCAAAAGGATAAATTGCTCGTGTTGAGCAATTCCTTACTTTGTCACTTTGTTTTTAAAAAGTCGTCTGCTGCAGAGGCGTCAGAAAGCGTCTGTATAAGGGAAAGGCTTAACAGAAATGTATTGAAACATTATATTAAGAATTGGGAAAAATGAAGAGCCAGATCAGATTGAAACATCACTCTTGCTGATCTGGATATACACTGATCGCAAATGCCTTATGATTGGTTTTTCGCATAGCAACATTCCAATGTACATTAGAAATGTTCAACCCTAGCTAAGAACTGTTTTACATGTACAGCCTCGTTATCACTGATCCTACATAATAATTGTTTTACATGTACAGGTTCGCTATCACTGATCCTACATAATAATTGTTTTACATGTACAGCCTCGTTATCACTGATCCTACATAATAATTGTTTTACATTTACAGGTTCGTTATCACTGATCCTACAGAATAATTATTTTACAGGTACAGCCTCATTATCACTGATCCTACATAATAATTGTTTTACATGTACAGGTTCGTTATCACTGATCCTACAGAAGAATTGTTTTACATGTACAGGTTCGTTATCACTGATCCTACATAATAATTGTTTTACATGTACAGCTTCGTTATCACTGATCCTACATAATAATTGTTTTACATGTACAGGTTCGTTATCACTGATCCTACAGAATAATTGTTTCACATGTACAGCCTCGTTATCCCCGATCCTACATAATAATTGTTTTACATGTACAGGTTCGTTATCACTGATCCTACAGAATAATTGTTTTACATGTACAGGTTCGTTATCACTGATCCTACATCATACTTGTTTTACATGTACAGGTTCGTTATCACTGATCCTACAGAAGAATTGTTGTACATGTACAGGTTCGTTATCACTGATCTTACATAAAAATTGTTTTGCATGTACAGCTTCGTTATCACTGATCCTACAGAAGAGTTGTTTTACACGTACAGCTTCGTTATCACTGATCCTACAGAATAATTGTTTTACAGGTACAGCTTCGTTATCACTGATCCTACAGAAGAATTGTTTTACATGTACAGCTTCGTTATCACTGATCCTACAGAAGAATTGTTTTGCACGTACAGCTTCGTTATCACTGATCCTACAGAAGAATTATTTTACATGTACAGCCTCGTTATCACTGATCCTACATAATAATTGTTTTACAGGTACAGCCTCGTTATCACTGATCCTACAGAAGAGTTGTTTTATACGAACAGCTTCGTTATCACTGATCCTACAGCATAATTATTTTGCATGTACAGCTTCGTTATCACTGATCCTACAGCATAATTGTTTTACATGTATAGGTCCGTTATCACTGATCCTACAGTTCTATAGACGGTATGACTGAAGAGAGACTGGAGGAATTTTACCGCGAGATCTCGGATGATCTAGACAGAACGATGTCATTCTGGAGGGAATACTCTCACGATACCAAATACGGGTTAGAATATATAATAACCAACATTATGGACTGCGCAGTCCGTGTAGGCTAATCCGGGTCGACATATTCCGGCTCAAGGGGAAAAAAGTAATGATTCCCGAAATTAGAAAATCCACAGGAGGAGAAAACTGTCTGTCGGGTTAGCCTGTGTGGCATGCTATGGCTGATCCGGCTCGATACATTACGCAGAGTCCATAATATTGGTTATTTTTTCGTATATATGCTTTATTTAAAAATATATTAACTTCAAAAAATGGAAACTCTGAAGACCTCTTCATCCCCCTTCCCACGTAAAGGAAATCTACAGCAGGCGACTTTGTAAATGTCTTTATAAAAACATTAAAGATCAACATGTATGAATAAATAATAGTATAATTACTTAATAAAGTTGAAACAATATATTATGAACAAGGAGAAATTATTCACAATTCGACCCGACTGAAAATTAAGTTATTTTACAATGACAAAACTGTATGGCAAGAGCCGAAGGGGACTATTAGGTTTGCACTCCGTCAGTCCATCTGTCAGTCAGTCAGTCAGTCAGTCAGTCCGGCAAATTTTTGTCCGGAGCATATCTCCAAAACTGTACTAGCTATGGCTATGAAATTCCATATGTAAATACATCTCATCAATGCGGAGTGCAGTGCATATGAACCATAACTCTTGCTTCCCTAATTTTTGAGTTATTTCCCTTTCTTTATTTTCATACTTGATTTTTGTCCGGAGCATATCTGCAAAACTGTACTAGCTATGGTTATGAAATTTCACACATGGATGCATCTCATCAAGGGGGAGTGCAGTGGACATAAACTATAACTCTTGCTTGCCTAATTTTTGAGTTATTTCCCTTTCTTTATTTTCATACTTGATTTTTGTCCGGAGCATATCTCCATAACTATACTAGCTATGGCTATGAAATTTCACACATGAATACATCGTATCAAGGGGGAGTGCAGTGGACATGAACCATAACTCTTGCTTGCCTATTTTTTGAGTTATTTCCCTTTCTTTATTTTCATACTTGATTTTTGTCCGGAGCATATCTCCAAAACTGTACTAGCTATGGTTATGAAATTTCACACATGGATGCATCTCATCAAGGGGGAGTGCAGTGGACATGAACCATAACTCTTGCTTGCCTAATTTTTGAGTTATTTCCCTTTCTTTATTTTCATACTTGATTTTTGTCCGGAGCATATCTCCATAACTATACTAGCTATGGCTATGAAATTTCACACATGCATACATCGTATCAAGGGGGAGTGCAGTGGACATGAACCATAACTCTTGCTTGCCTAATTTTTGAGTTATTTCCCTTTCTTTATTTTCAAACTTGATTTTTGTCCGGAGCATATCTCCATAACTATACTAGCTATGGCTATGAAATTTCACACATGAATACATCGTATCAAGGGGGAGTGCAGTGCACATGAACCATAACTCTTGCTTCCCTAATTTTTGAGTTATTTCCCTTTCTTTATTTTCATACTTTATTGTCTTGATATACCTAAACATTGGGTTGCTATGACAACAGAAACAGACTCAAAAGTGCAAACCGGTAGGGGACTATGGCATTGCTTGCAATCCTCCAGTTACTTGTTTAAACTTAACTTAAACAACCTCAAACGGTTTCTTTTCTTTTCATGTGTAAAGTATGAAAAACAAAGTAAAATATTAGACTTACCTAACATTGCGTAAACTAAATTTTAACAAATTAGGTGCATCTTTATTTATTGGTGTTTTTCGCTGAAAATCAACTATAACAACCTATATATACTATTGAAATTATTTAATGACTT
>JASEVX010000442.1:0-86957 GCA_031761405.1 Serripes groenlandicus | reverse complement strand
TTATGTAGGATCAGTGATAACGAGGCTGTTAGTCTGTACATGTAAAATAATTCTTCTGTAGGATCAGTGATAACGAACCTGTACATGTAAAACAATTCTTCTGTAGGATCAGTGATAACGAAGCTGTACATGTAAAACAATTCTTCTGTAGGATCAGTGATAACGAGGTTGTACATGTAAAACAATTCTTCTGTAGGATCAGTGATAACGAGGTTGTACATGTAAAACAATTCTTCTGTAGGATCAGTGATAACGAACCTGTATAGGTAAAACAATTTTTCTGTAGGATCAGTGATAACGAAGCTGTACATGTAAAACAATTATTATGTAGGATCAGTGATAACGAGGCTGTTAGTCTGTTCATGTAAAATAATTCTTCTGTAGGATCAGTGATAACGAAGCTGTACGTGTAAAACAATTATTCTGTAGGATCAGTGATAACGAAGCTGTACGTGTAAAACAATTATTCTGTAGGACCAGTGATACCGAAGCTGTACATGTAAAACAATTATTCTGTAGGATCAGTGATAACGAAGCTGTACATGTAAAACAATTTTTTTGTAGGATCAGTGATAACGAAGCTGTACCTGTAAAACAATTATTATGTAGGATCAGTGATAACGAGGCTGTACCTGTAAAACAATTATTCTGTAGGATCAGTGATAACGAGGCTGTACCTGTAAAACAATTTTTTTGTAGGATCAGTGATAACGAAGCTGTACCTGTAAAACAATTATTCTGTAGATCAGTGATAACGAAGCTGTACGTGTAAAACAACTATTCTGTAGGATCAGTTATAACGAAGCTGTACATGCAAAACAATTCTTATGTAGGATCAGTGAAAACGAAGCTGTACATGTAAAACAATTATTATGTAGGATCAGTGATAACGAAGCTGTACATGTAAAACAATTTTTTTGTAGGATCAGTGATAACGAAGCTGTACCTGTAAAACAATTATTCTGTAGATCAGTGATAACGAAGCTGTACGTGTAAAACAACTATTCTGTAGGATCAGTTATAACGAAGCTGTACATGCAAAACAATTCTTATGTAGGATCAGTGAAAACGAAGCTGTACATGTAAAACAATTATTATGTAGGATCAGTGATAACGAAGCTGTACATGCAAAACAACTCTTCTGTAGGATCAGTGATACCGAAGCTGTACATGCAAAACAATTCTTATGTAGGATCAGTGATAACGAAGCTGTACATGTAAAATAATTATTCTGTAGGATCGGTGATAACGAAGCTGTACATGTAAAACAATTATTCTGTAGGATCAGTGATAACGAACCTGTACATGTAAAACAATTATTATGTAGGATCAGTGATAACGAAGCTGTACATGTAAAACAATTCGTGTGTAGGATCAGTGATAACGAAGCTGTACATGTAAAACAATTATTATGTAGGATCAGTGATAACGAGGATGTACATGTAAAACAATAATTATGTAGGATCAGTGATAACGAAGCTGTACATGTAAAATAATTATTATGTAGGATCAGTGATAACGAACCTGTACATGTAAAACAATTATTCTGTAGGATCGGTGATAACGAAGCTGTACATGTAAAACAATTATTCTGTAGGATCAGTGATAACGAACCTGTACATGTAAAACAATTATTATGTAGGATCAGTGATAACGAAGCTGTACATGTAAAACAATTCGTGTGTAGGATCAGTGATAACGAACCTGTACATGTAAAACAATTATTATGTAGGATCAGTGATAACGAGGATGTACATGTAAAACAATTATTATGTAGGATCAGTGATAACAAACCTGTACATGTAAAACAATTATTATGTAGGATCAGTGATAACAAACCTGTATATGTAAAACAATTATTATGTAGGCTCAGTGATAACGAACCTGTACCTGTAAAACAATTATTATGTAGGATCAGTGATAACGAGGATGTACATGTAAAACAATTATTCTGTAGGATCAGTGATAACAAACCTGTACATGTAAAACAATTATTATGTAGGATCAGTGATAACGAGGCTGTACATGTAAAACAATTATTATGTAGGATCAGTGATAACGAGGCTGTACATGTAAAATAATTATTATGTAGGATCAGTGATAACGAACCTGTACATGTAAAACAATTATTCTGTAGGATCAGTGATAACGAACCTGTACATGTAAAACAATTATTATGTATGATCAGTGATAACGAGGCTGTACATGTAAAACAGTTCTTAGCTAGGGTTGAACATTTATAATGTACATTGGAATGTTGCTATGCGAAAAACCAATCATAAGGCATTTGCGATCAGTGTATATCCAGATCAGCAAGAGTGATGTTTCAATCTGATCTGGCTCTTCATTGTTCCCAGTTCTTAATATAATGTTTCAATACATTTCTGTTAAGCCTTTCCCTTATACAGACGCTTTCTGACGCCTCTGCAGCAGACGACTTTTTAAAAACAAAGTGACAAAGTAAGGAATTGCTCAACACGAGCAATTTGTCCTTTTGCCAAAATGTTTTCCACTTTTGGTCATAAGTTATCCATTCAATAATAGAGAGTTTTCTATATTTTGACAAAATATGTTCAAAGTCGTCTGCTGCAGAATTGTCGTATGAGGAACAGGGTTAAGCCTTTCCATTTCGATTCATAGCATTGATACGCAGACAAGTCTTTGTGTAATTAGATATATTATGTAATAATGTAATTATAGAGACCAATTGCCCCTGATCGAGCATAAGTTTGTTAGCTTCTATAGGGTCATTTAATATTGTCACTATATTAGATACAATCATCTGACAGGTGCAGATAGCTTCAAGAGATAGAGTTAGATACAAGGGAGGTCTGAAGTCTTTAACATGCTCGGTGTATAGCATCAATACACGCGAGGAAAGGACCAGTACTTGATCTCTAGTTGAGTGGGAGACATTGCAAAGCAAATCATACAAATCCAGAACCCCGAGCGGGATTTATCCGCAGACCTCCCGATTGACAGAATAGCGGGTTAACCACTAGACCAGCGGGCCACTCAATATTGATTACATTAAGGTTGGTTTTCGTAAAGTATCGCTGGTGTTTACAATCTACACTTCGCCTTTACTTACATCACAACAGATAATAACAGAAGTAATCAAGATATGTGTATATATGTTGACTCTTGTTCTGTATTGTTAACCCTTTTCCACACACAACAAATGTGCAGCAGACAACTTTTAAAAACGTATTGGCAAATATATGGACACTCTCTATCAATGAAAAAAGGATAAAATTAAAAACATTTTGGCAAAAAGAGTAATTGCTCATCATGAGAAATTTTCTTTTTGCCACACTGTTTCCAAAAGTCATCTGCTGCAGAGATGTCAGAAAGCGTCTGGAAATTTAAAAAAAAGCGTTATAGAGATAGCAGATGTACCAACGAGGTAAAGAGTTTTCCATCGAGACGAGATATGCAAGGTTTGAGCCTCGGACTGGGTGGAAACTCTAACGACTCAGCTAATTGTACATGTCCATAAATTGACATTCCGTTCCGTTACCGACAGTGCCAAAATTGTCGTAAAGTTGTGATTAAAACATAAATAGACTGCTTGGTAGATTCTTGTTTAGTGATAACTACTTAACCGTGGATGCTTGAATATGTGAATCAGACAACAGCATTTGACAATGTCTTCTTTTCCCTAGGTCTTATTGATATCACACGTTAGTTTGTCTCATTGAGAAGACTCTATGTCGAACAATATGTATACATTTGTACACTGATCCTAGTATGTTTCATTCGTATCTCTTTTGAAAAACACAAGTATAAAACGTTTGAAAAACGCTGGCCTTATATTGCATTTCATTTGACAACAAAGAGTTGGATAAGCGATGCGTACACGAATTCCTACTTCATGCATGGAACGGTAAACTAGACAACCTTGGATCATATGAATTTGCCCGAATAACATAATTATTTGTTCGGGGTCAGGTATTTTTCAAGAAAATGATACCATTTTTAAACATAAATTGCATGTAGTGGTGTAGTGGTAGAGCGCATCGCCTAGGGTACGGGAGGTCACAGGTTCGATACCCGACCAAGTCAAATCAAGGACTTTAAACATGTAAGAATTGTTGTTGTTTTTTGTCCATGTCGTGCAAGATTGTTGAGTTAGCCTTACGACATACTCGCTGGTGTCATTAGTAATGGTAACCAAGGAAACGCCGTGATATGACTGAAAAGGCAGCGGAAATCACCAAACAAATGCAACGGTAACGGGGTATAGGTATAAATATCACTTCTACAGCCCTGCTCTGGAAGCCGGCTTTTATAGCGACTTTGGTAGAGTGGTTGACCTTTTCTTAAAGTTAAGCAACGTTCATCGCGGTTAGTGCCTGGATGGGTGACCATCGATGGCATAACTCCGGCACACGTTATACAAGCAAAGCAAATAAACAGAAATGGCAATACATTTACTTTGAATAAACAGCAAAAAACCAAAATGATTTACCGTCTCAGGCAGTATGGCAGATCTTTGATGGTAGAAGAACTAGATATTCGCATAATGAGGTCACGCTATGTATACCTTATCTGTCTTTTAACCCTGTTCCAGCAATAGACGCGTTTTTGGCGTATCTGCAGACGACGACTTTAGGAAACAGTGCCGCAAATCAGCATTTTCTCCTTTTGTCACAATGTTTTCAACTCTATTCAATAAGTATTCGTTCATTTCCATAGATCTTACTGTTATTGATGTTGTCTATATAGATTCAAAGTCGTCTGCTGCAGATTTGATGTATATGGTAAAGGGTTTATCTCGATTGTGATTAAAGGTGTTCTCACGACCTTCGTTCATTTGCAGTATGAATATGATAGAGCCGCGTCTGCTTTCTCTTAATCTGTAGCAGACGACTTTGAAATGATCCATCACCCGCACGATTTAGAAGTGTAGGAAGTGTCCACATAGACGAGTGACGAATAGACGAGTGACGAATAGACGACTGACGAATGTACGAGTGACGAACAGACGACTGACGAACTGTGTCATTTGTTTAGGTCCGTGAAGTTAGGTCGACGAGTGACGAATAGACGACTGACGAACTGTGACATTTGTTTAGGTCCGTGAAGTTAGGTCGACGAGTGACGAATAGACGACTGACGAACTGTGACATTTGTTTAGGTCCGTGAAGTTAGGTCGACGAGTGACGAATAGACGAGTGACGAACTGTGTCATTTGTTTAGGTCCGTGAAGTTAGGTTGACGAGTGACGAATAGACGAGTGACGAACTGTGACATTTGTTTACGTCCGTGAAGTTGGGTTGACGAGTGACGAATAGACGAGTGACGAACTGTGACATTTGTTTAGGTCCGTGAAGTTAGGTCGACGAGTGACGAATAGACGAGTGACGAACTGTGACATTTGTTTAGGTCCGTGAAGTTAGGTCGACGAGTGACAAATAGACGAGTGACGAACTGTGACATTTGTTTAGTTCCGTGAAGTTAGGTCGACGAGTGACGAATAAACGACTGACGAACTGTGACATTTGTTTAGGTCCGTGAAGTTGGGTCGACGAGTGACGAATAGACGACTAACGAACTGTGACATTTGTTTAGGTCCGTGAAGTTAGGTCGACGAGTGACGAAATGTGACATTTGTTTAGGTCCGTGTCTCTAATTAATTTTGTTTTCCCATTTATAAATTTTGTTATCAAAAGAAAGCACACACGCAAAAAACAAAAACAATAAAACGAATTTTGAAACAGTAGTTGTATTGTAACTTTTCCCTGCTCCGCTATTTTAAAAGTCATCTACGTAAAAAATAACATATCCAGATATACAGTGTTATACTTTTCAGAACATAACGAAACACTTTGGGAAAATAAGAACTTGTTCATTATGAAAATATTACTTCTTTCTAACAATGATATACAATTATGAAGCAGGATCACGTGTACGTCGTGACATATTGCTAAGCAATTCGGGTGGATATTTTCATCACAGAAAGTCTTGTTCGATGTTTCAGAGATACTGGCAGACCGACCGCGATCTTGGCGTCTACGCGACGTCAAAACGAAGCAAATGTATTCGTCTACACAAGGAATGTGCCGCATAACTTCGGTGTCGGCACATGCTCCCAGACTATTAACAAGAAGGCATGGAAAGTTATTTTTCACGGAAGAGTCTACGTTCATTCTTTTTTAACGGTACATGGAAAATGCTTCGACAGAACACACTCGCTATTGTCGTTCATTCAATAACTGCCCTGTTGGACAAATTGGAAAATAGTCCAATGAAGAGGACCAATACACGGATAAACTCCATACACAAAATATTTAGAGCTGTAACAGCGGTGCGATACCAAATACCTGGGACATACCAGATACTGAGAAATAAGTCACCATTGTTTTCAAGTTTACTCAAAGGGAAAAGTTCTTTATACTCAAATAAAAAATGTAGATACAATGTATGACTTCAGTTTGAATCAATAACAATATGTTTATACGTTTCGTTATCACTTTAGTATACTTTGCCAAATTATTGTAACATTTAATTGACGTCACTAGATTAACGTCAACTATCTAATTGTAATTGAATCTGCGTCCTCCAACAACCGAGCGGACGATCTACCACTACACTACAGAGGCGATCCCCCTAGAAATATGCAATGCTTAAAATCAAACTAACCGCCTTGGTGGTGTAGTGGTAGAGCGTCCGCCTCGGTGCGGGATGTTGTGAGTTCGAACCCCGGCCGTGTCATATCAAAGACTTTATAAATGGTATAAATGGTTGCCAACCTTGACGCCTTCAGGGTTAAGGGGATATCATTATGACTGCTGGCTGGTGTCAGGATATTTGGATCATCGAGTCCGTGTGCTAAACGCACATTCCTATCCGGGAAAGCCATTACTACCATTGTTGTGTATGCGTCTGTCAGGGATCGAACCCGCTTATTACGACGGTGCAAGTACAAATGCCGAGAAGCTCCGACTTGATGCGAGGTCTTTGTGAACCTAAAGTTAGTAACCCCTGGTAACATTAGTATATGGTTCCTCATGATGGTACTATTACATTGGTGAAAGCAAAGTAAAATATCACGATATAACTGTTAAACTGTTGAAACAAATTTTATTTCAGTTCTTATTGATAGCTTCTGCAATTGGTTACGAATGAGCAAGAATTTACAAGAGACGAAAAGCCCCGGGCTGGAGCGAGGCCATTGGGATACTAATGATGCTTACCCCTGTTCTCATTATCATTTGGTTTGCTTTGATTCAAACACATTTCAGTCATGTAAAGGCGTCCAGTTGACATTACCATGTGTTTCTTGGATAACTCTCACCAGTACCCCACACAACAGTCTTTCCAAGAAACTTGCTGATTTTCCACATTGTTAGCCCATTGGTGGAAGACAAATGACGGCTATCGCATTGACTTTTGTTAAACGTTGGAAAGAATGTTGATCGATCTTGGGTTCGAACTCAATACCCCTATTTACCCTCGGCGCAACGTTAGTTTAATTATTCGTATAGGAGATGCGCGCCATGAAAACCAACCGTAGCGTTTTGTCTACATGTAGTGGTAGATAAATATCTGCTTGAATTGTCCGTGTAAATCAAACTGTCGCATTGTCTACAGTGGTAAATAGATATCTGCTTGAATAGTCCGTGTAAAGTGAATTCTCGCATTCTCTACAGTGATTGATAAAATCTGCTTGAATTGTCTGTGTAAATTGCACTGTCGCAATCCTTACAGTAGAAAATAAATAATAATTATATCTTTGATTTTCCCGTGTAAGATGAGCTGTCGCAATCCTTGCAGTAGAAGATCAATATATACGTGAATTGTCCGTGTAAGTTGAACAGTTGTTCTCTTTATAGTAGTAGACAAAAATATGCTTGATCTGTTGCAATCCTTACAATAATAGACAGATATATGCGTGAATTGTCCGTTCAAGATGAGCTGTCGCTATCCTTACAGTAGTAGACACACATCTTCTTGAATTTTCCGTGTAATTTGAAATGTCACAATCCTTACAGTAGTAGATAAATATATGCCTGAATTGTTCGTACAAGTTTAAATTTCGCAATCCTTACAGTAGTAGACACATGTCTGCTTGAATTGTCCGTGCAAGTTGAACTGTCGCAATCCTTACAGAAGTATACACATATCTGCTTGAATTGTCCGTACGAGTTTAAATGTCGCAATCCTTACAGAAGTATACACATGTCTGCTTGAATTGTCCGTACGAGTTTAAATGTCGCAATCCTTACAGAAGTAGACACATATCTGCTTGAATTGTCCGTGTAAGTAGAAATTTCACAATCCTTACAGTAGTAGACACATATCTGCTTGAATTATCCGTGTTAGCTGAACAGTCGCTATCCTTACAGTAGTAGACAACGTTATGCTTAAATGGATCGTGCAAGTTTAAATGTCATAATCCTTACAGTAGTAGACACATATCTGCTTGAATTGTTCGTGCAAATTGAACAGTCGCAATCCTTATAGTAGTAGAAACATATCTGCTTAAATGGTTCATGCAAGTTGAACCGTCGAAATCTTTACAGTAGTAGATATATATCTTCTTGAAGGGTCCGTGCACTATGAAACTGTCGCAATCCTTAGAGTAGTAGACACATATCTGCTTGAAAGTTCCGTGAAAGTTGAAATGACGCAATCCTTACAGTAGTAGACAAGTATATGCTTGAATAGACCGTGAAAGTTGAAATGTCGCAATCCATACAGTAGTAGACAACTATCTGATTGAATTGTCCGTGCAAGAAGAAATGTCGCAATCCTTACAGTAGTAGCCACCTTTATGCTTGAATGGACTGTGCAAGTTTAATTTTCGCAATCCTTACAGTAGAAGACGCATATTTGCTTCAACAGGGTTGAGGGGATATCATTACGACTGCTGGCTGGTGTCAGGATAGTTGGATCAGTAGTACTGGTAACTTACTCATTTAAAGTCTTCTCCCACATATTAATAAAGTACTAGATGTTATATGCTTGTTATCATTATGTAAACAGAATCGTCTACATATTTCTATAATGAAAGGAAGGAAGATGCCCATAATTGCTTAACAAGTGTTACTTCTTCCGCGGCTTCAATGTCAAAAAGAGCCACTTGTTCATTTTCACAAGTCTATCATAATTTAATTATAGAAAAATCTTTCTTGAAAGGTTATGTGAGAACTAGATACAACTCTGCTGTGGGTTATGCATTATGCAAGAAAGAATTCATTCACTAGGCAAAAATAGTTACCGTCATTTTGGACCAAATCGGACCAGGACAACACCGGTGTTTCACATTGTCTTCTTTCACTTTTAAAAAAGGTCAAAATACTAAAACTTACCTAATCAATCATTTCCAATGCATCCTATATACATTTACAATGAATTTAAACTCAATGTCATATATTTAATAAATTCTGGTGATGTTAACTCTCATTTCTACTCAACAACGTTTTTAGGGACTATTTGGCTGTAGATCAGTATAACCGCTGATGTATTTGGCGTAATTTGACTTTTAGCGGTATTTAAGTTCCTTCAAGGATGCCAAGTGACTTATATTGTGCTTCTTTACTTACTCTCACCTTTATACTACACATATTTTTCCGAGGCAAATGACTACCTTCCACCATATAATTTATATGCACTTGATCGAATAAAACATCGATCAAGTTTACTTTCCGATTGTTTTTAAAGCGTCCGCCACTTAAGCGAGTGATTGGTGATCTATTCCAGGTACGCCCATACCAAATACTCTGAACATGGTTTAAGTGACATCCCTCCTGACGCCTCTTGTTTGAATATAGCATAACGATTGAGGCCCCGTCATCAGAATAAGTAATTGTTTGCATTGTGTTTAAGGCAGGCGTGTTTAGCAATTGTACATTTACATTACTGCGTTTCTTGCGCAAGCTACCAGTTAGTGGTCAATTTATATTGGCATCATCGAGTCCGTCGGTATGCTAAACGCACATTCCTATCGTACAAATGCCGAGAAGCTCCGGCTAGATGCGAGGCCTTTGTAAACCTAAAGTTAGTAACCCCTGGTATCATTAGTATATGGTTCCTCATGATGGTACTATTACATTGGTGAAAACAAAGTAAAATATCACGATATAACTGTTAAACTGTTGAAACAAATTTTATTTCAGTTCTTATTGATAGCTTCTGCAATTGGTTACGAATTAGCAAGAAGTTACAAGAGACGAGTGCCCCGGGCTGGGGCGAGGCCATTGGGATACTAATGATGCTTACCCCTGTTCTCATTATCATTTGGTTTGCTTTGATTCAAACACATTTCAGTCATGTAAAGGCGTCCAGTTGACATTACCATGTGTTTCTTGGATAACTCTCACCAGTACCCCACACAACAGTCTTTCCAAGAAACTTGCTGATTTTCCACATTGTTAGCCCATTGGTGGAAGACAAATGACGACTATCGCATTGACTTTTGTCAAACGTTGGAAAGAATGTTGATCGATCTTGGGTTCGAACTCAATACCCATTGATTGACAGCCCGCGTCGCTACTGACTGAGCTATTTACCATCGGCGCAACGTTAGCCAGTGATAAGACCATGTCAATTTTTTATAAAAGATAGATCTAGAATTTGATCGAGTTAAACGATATCTTCGAATTAGCACATAATAGAACTATCAAGCCTTGAGTCGAATGTATATTTCTGTTTAAACATATCTTACTTTGTACCACGTACAATTCAGTTTTCTGGTCAATACATCGGATTCGTTTGTTTGTTTGTTTGTGTTTATTAACCCTCACCGTGCAAAATTAACTATTTGGCGAGAAAAGTCAAAGTTTTATACAAGGGAGTCCGGGTTCGATATCATTGCTATTTCCGAAAAGAACCCCTGGTTCTTTTACGTGCCCGGTGTATATAACCTATACAAGCGAGGTTATTTTTCATGGGAAGGACCAGTACTTTTCCTCTAGTTGAGTGGGAGACGCTTAAAAGCACCATTTACATTTCCAGAACCCGGACAGTCCAGTGTGTTTAGCACTGGACTACCCGCCACTCGAATACATCCGTAACGGGATATTGTAAAGATATTTTGACGTAAGAGTCCTTTCAATAAGCAAATGCATTAAGACCCAAAATCGCAAGACAGATTAGTGTTCTTAACATGTTATGTTCTGTAGATCAGTCAGCCTGTCCGCGGATGTATTTGATATACTTTGAACTAATACTTACAGTAACTTACATAACCAGAGAGTAATTGTACATAACAATTGGAGAACGAAAAAGGGAGCTTACCGCCTTAATAAAGGCTAAAATATCCAAAATAATTTAACAGTTGTCTCCCTTGATTATATTAACTGCTGTCATACTGCGCGACTTCATGCATCTTCATGATAACGCGAATAATCTTCAAATCTCCAAACTTGCGCGAATTCTTACACACTCACAATTTGTGCCGTGTCAAGGAAACTAAGTTCTTAATAATTTTACACATACAGCAAATTTGCAGCAGACGGCTTTGAAACCATCTTGACAAAATACGGAAAATCTCTATAAATTAATGTATTACGATTGAAAACATCGTGACAAATGAGCAATTTCACCTTTTTCACAGTGGTTTCAAAGGTCGTCTGCTACAGAGGCGTCTGAAGGCGTCTGTATGTGGGAAATAGTTAACGATGTTCCTTAACGGGACCATAGAAAGGTATATTGGCGTTATTTCGGGGCTACAGTTCTCGGTTTTATATCAAAAGAGGCGTTGAGGGCTATTTTACATATAAATGGAAAGTGAAGATTTCTGTGAGACTGAACAGACATACAGGTTCGCAAGAAACTTCACTTTTCGCAGATGTATAATGATGTATAATGTTTTGTGTCATTCAAATATGTTTGCAGTAATTCACGCATGCTATTATAAAAAGCGAATTTCCCGTATTAACTGTGTCACAGGGGGAGAATTTAGGAGACTCGAGTATACAATTAGGTCGTTATAGAAATTTATATCATGAGCTTCGAATGTCGCTTTTTTCTTCATGTTGATTAGTTATATTTCATAACCAAAATCAATTGTAGTTTGAACAGTTCTCAAGGTAAACCAACACTGGGACTGTGTCGACTAGTGTAGAACCAGAGAAACATGCATTCACCACGCAGATTGATCGTGTTCTGCACTTTTCGTCAATAAGTCAAAGAAAGTTTCAAGAAATGTGTGTTTATTAAGATCAGATTCAATAGGTTGAGATCTTTATCTCCACTTGTAATACCAACGCAAAGGTTTTTTTAATTGAGCACCGCTTATTCGTGTTATTTCTTTTTGTTCGCAGATTATGGATGCCATAAAGCCCGGAGGACCATAGCGGGTAGATGACGACACTGGACATACTATGAGCGAAGATAGCAATTGCTACGACAGACCGAATGACGATCAAGTAAAGAGTGAATCTGACAATATCGTATTTTAAACGGAAACACCGACCAGAAAACAGGAAACAAAACTGAGCACGCCACAAGCCTGTAAACCACCATTCTTATACATAAATTGGTCTTGTTACTTGTCTGTTAAGTTTGTTGTGACTACACTTCCTGCCGTTAACAGCATTAGTTCAGCTATAACAAATATGTTTTAGGGGTATTCTGGGTTGTTCGAAAGCCAGAACAAAATATTTAGCAGTGTAAGTCCCCAAAATTAAACATGGCATTGACAAATAAAAGGCGAAATGTAGAAAGTAACTAAAAGGAAATATTGCCAATTATTTATATATTAATAAATTGAAATTAACACCGTTTTCGGCCTGGGGCTTTAGCCCCTGGTCATAGTAGTAATACCATTTGTTTCGGAGTTGGCAGCCTGCCAATTGCTGTTAGCACCAAACAACGCACTGAGAACTGCGCGAGAAAATTAGTTCATCATGGATTCAACAAAACTGCATTTAAAAGGTTAGAATCTCCCCCATAAATATCATTTTAATGTTGGTGGAACATCAGTGAAAAACTTAAGGCGTGAGTACTCCAATATAAGTTTAAGAAATGCTTTAGAAATTGCTGCGCCGACATGTCAAATATTGACGCTTGTTAACATTATTAACATTCGCGAAGTGTAACAGAAACAAAGAAAGAAGTCGCGTGCAATATACAGTGGCGGATTAACCGGGGGGCCGTAGGGCCCGTGAGTCGAAAAAGTAATGGTAAACAAAGAAAAAGCGTGGCAAATGTAGTGGCGGATTTAGCGGGGGCCCATAAGGCCCATGCCCGACTCCCACACCCCACGAAAGAAGTCACGTGAAATATACAGTGGCGGATTCAACAGGGGCCGTAGGGCCCGTGCGTCGAAAAATTAATGGTAAACAAAGAAAAAGTGTAGCAAATGTAGTGGCGGATTTAGCGGGGGCCCATAGGGCCCGTGCCCGACTCCCCCACCCAACAACACCCCGACCCGGTCGGGCATCATACAAATTAAATGCTTATCTTAATGATATATAGTCCATGTTCGAATAAGGGTCATATCGGGTAAACAAAAATAGGTCACTAGGCCAAATGAAGGAAAATCTTGATAACAAACTGGATGTTGCATTTTGAATCTTTGTCAGAATAATTGACTTGATGAGTTTTGCATATTTCAAACACTTTCTCCCAGTCCAGTACATGGTTTAGAGAACTATTTCAAGTTGATGGAATGTGATTTAACATTGACATATTTCTTAATATAAAAATGCAGAAACTTCAAAAATATTCTGCCTAAACCTGCTGTCAAATTTCCCTTTGATTCTTCATGTCTTAAATGTGTAATACAGTATTCTTGTGAGCTCTTGCACTCAGGTGAGCGATATAGTGCCAACAAGGTCCTTCTGTTTTTAAATTGGCAGTTAAATAAAATTTATTATTGTTGACATGTTCTTTCAACTTCTTGACAATAAAAACATGAACATAAGCTGCAATTGTAATTTCCTCTCACATTTCCCCTACTTCTCCAACCAGCAGCCCCCAGGCCGTCAGCACTGCAGTGCTTTGATTAACGGTATGTCATGGTGGTCAGTTCACCTAACATGTTTATCCTGGCTTTCTCGTACCAGTACTCCCACACAAAATTATACCTAGGCAACTTGCCTACCTTCTTCCTACATACTATTGGTGGTAGATTGATCGATTGATTGGGGTTTTACGACTTTTTTAACAATTTTTCATTCATATCACGACGGCCACATCACCTTCTCACGTGTTTTCTAGCTTTATCACACCAGTACTCCACATAACATACGTTCCAAGCAATTGGCTGCTTTTCCACACAGACTGTTAGCCTATTGGTGAAAGACGAATGACGCAGTGACCTTTGTCAAACGGCGGAAAGAATGTTGTTCGAGCTGGGATTCGAACTCACAACCTCTGCATTGACAGCTCGCATCGCTACCGACTGATATACTGGGGCTCGGCATTGGTGAAAGACAATGACTCCGAAAGAATGAACGACCGAACCGTCGTTTGAACCTACTGGATGACCCTCGTTGTCTGCAAACATACCAGCTTCAGGGGAGTCAGTAACGAGCTGTCTCACCTGAAATCGGTATTGTTTATATATTAGTTAAACATTCCTTAACTCGTATAACATGAATAATGGTGTCGCCCGATTCTGAACTTGGAAGAGTCTACTTTAGGAATTCGGTGCTGAAAGAGTTATCATCTGTAGATCTTTTTTCGAGTGCAGTGGTCCGAATGATGACGTCAAGAGTCCATGGTTAATACATCGTCACGATACATGTCATGGGTGACAACCCGCCTAATCTGTAATGTCACTTTCCAGTGTGTGGTAATAGTTACTTCCCTTCTGTTGTTATGTTGAAATAACAAATTAAGTTTATTCTATAAAGCTTGCGCTTGCCATAATATTAATTGATAATATACATGTACTTAGTATAATCACCAATCTGTTAAATTCCCCTTTTCCACACTGTTCAAAGGAGATTGTAACAAGCATCCTATTTATTTCCTTTTCTTTGGAATCGGACAGTAGAACTAATGGGATGTTATTGTAACAATACATTTAAATTAGGGATGGGAACGAATACTGAAAACGATATTCGAATATTCGTTTTTCGAATCAAAAATCGGTATCCGATTTCAGGTTTATCCGACTTCTGGTACTTTTTCATTTAAAATAATGACGATTTTCCAAGTAAAAGTATAAGCTATTGTTTACGTATGTATTGCATGTTTTCAACTGTACTTACACTCTCTTTCTTTCTCAACAGATATATTTGATTTTTTTTTCATTGTCGCTACTTCTGGGTTAGGTACTTTGGCCGTTAGTGGACGAAATTCTCAGACAAGCTCATTTAACCTGTCAGCAATGAAATACTGTGTGAAAACGTAGAAACCAAGCCAAAAATAAAACACTCAGAGGCTCAGAGCAAGTATAGAGGGCTTCACTCAATGAAGGTATTGTTTTTGGGATAGGGGCGTTCCGCCACTATACCATACTCAGGCTGCTTTCGAAAAGTCGGATTAAGGCTGCAATAATTTATAATTTGCGTTAATTGAAGACTCAACGTCCGTCAACGTGTAATCTAGTCCTAGATGTATCTGTTGACATATAAACTAGAAATGTAGTCTAAATGTTTTTGTTTGTAAATTAACCTTGTACAGTCCCATTTCGGAGACGCATCGAACCAGTCTTCTGTAATCAATACGTTATGAGTTGTCTCTGTCTGTAAAGCTTGGAGGTATAATCCGGCGTCCGGCCGGCTGTCTGCCTGAATGTGCATTCGTCCGTCCGTCATAGATTGCATGTATTGGTCAACACGTTGTTACTGTAGATTTATTTCAAAGTGGTCACACTTATACCGTGTGATCAGGAGAACGGCAAAGTACTATAGGTACATAACTCTGGTCTGTTTATTTTAGTTATCTCCATTTTTCCTTATTTAGTTCAGCGATTGTCTCAATTAATTTCCATTGTATCCATTTCAAACTTGGTTTGTAGGTAACGTATGACCTACAGATTTGCAGTGCACCATTACCATAACTTTAGCATGCTGCGTTTGGAGTCTGTATATTTTTGTCTTTCCATGTTCTCACTTATTATATGACTTTCGCATGCAACACATGCGTTCCCGGCGTGAAATGCCCTTGTTCGTTAGCCGAGCCCCGGTAGCTCAGTCGGTAGCGACGCGTGCTGTCAATCCAGGGGTTGTGAGTTAGAATCCCGGCTCGGCCAACTTTCTTTCATGCGTCATTCGTCTTCCGCCAATGGGCTAAGTCTATGTGGAAAAGCAGCCAGTTGCTTGGGAAGATTGTTGTGTGGAGTACTGGTGTGCGAAAACCAGGAAATGCATGAGTAGGTGACCTGGCCGCCGTGATATAACTGAGAAATTGTTAAAAACGGCGTTAAACCCCAATCAATCAAAACCCTTGTTCGTTAATGAATGCTTCCCCAAGCTGTGTACTTTGTCCGGAGCGACTGACTGTCTGTCCGTCTTTGTCTTCACCCATCCGTCCGTCTGTCCGTTACGGTTTGCATTAATTGGTCAAAACTTTGTTTCTGTTTTGAGGATCCATTTCATAGTCGTCACACGTATACATTGGGATTAAGAGATCGATACAATATTTTGAACACAAATCTGATCTGGTTTTTTAGGTGTAAACTCATGTTTTCATTTCTTCGGTCATTGTCTCAATATAGATGTCAAATGTATCAATTTAAGACTTGGTGTATTGGGAACGCAGAGCTACAGATGTGCAGTTCAAAAAGAAACATAACTCTAGCATGCTTTTGTAGATTTTGACTGAACCATAACACTATTTCAGTTACCTCCCTTTTATGATTTCCAAATTCGACACAAATCGCAGTTGTTTCATATAACTTTGGCCTGATGAGGTTAATTGAAGCCTTTTTCAAGTGAAAATGTCTTGCATATTCTTGTTGGAGTATAAGATACATTATTTTGGACTGCGCGGCAGGAAAAAAAGGGCCATTGGATATCTGCAACAAATGAAAAATCCTCCGCTAGGTCCATTTTGATTAAAATCTGCCGTGTTCATTGCATCCGGAAAACTTCCATGACTGCGAGCGGTGGATTGCCCCATTCAGCAGTGGAAATGTATTGGATGTACACAATTTGCACCTTTTCCAAGAGCCCTTTTCCTGTGTCATATTTCCAATGCTTGAATGTGTCCTAGAGACCTCCTTACTATCAAATGAGTTAATGCTGGAATAGAAACTATCTTTTCTTTCCAGGTTATTACAGCAAAGCATATTTAGGGATATTTAACTTCGCACCCTTGACTTTTATAGTCATAAAAAATAAGAGATAAAGGTGTTCAGTTATGTATATCAGTGTTATTTCAATGTTATTTAGTGGCATGAAGCAGTTCTGCTTCCATGTGAAACAAAATAATGCCAAAACAGAATTTTATTTGAGAAATATCATCAACATGTTGTTTTTTCAAGCAGAAAAAGGGGGTCATGCCATTAAATTTTCATAAAAAAATAAGAAAGATTGAAATTGTATATCAAATCAACTCACTGACATGTTGAATACACTCTTACAAAGTGAAAACCATCATAAACTACTATCTAGCATGATATTTTATAACTAAAATTAAACACTGAAAACATTTAATTTTAACACAAGAAAGGTATCCATTTGTGAGCTAAAGGCACAGTATAGTGTAAAGGGTAATTGCCATATTTGCCTAACTGTTGAACCGAATCAATCGAAAACTTTGTACACTATTCCGCAATAGGTATTCGTAAACTGAAATGTTATCATCGTGCGATTTATCGAAAAAAGTCATTCTATTTAGGTCAAAGGGAAGTAAATCGGATCGGCTTGCCGGGCAGACAATTTTTTCCAGGGATTTCGTTTTTTTTTTTTTTACCGATTTCGTCTAGTCAATTTAACCGGGTGTTAGAAGAAATTGCGGACGATTCAATTTGTTTGCTGATGTGAATTTGATTTTAAAGAGGTAATAAAGGGGAAAGCTGCATACTTTTGAGACGTAATGCAATGTTAAATATTAATAATATAAAATGAAATAGGAGGTTAATGAATCACAAACTTAAAACATTGGAAACACGAATGCCTTTTAAAAATATAGTCACCAGCGACGTGACGTTTCATACTTGCAGATTCATTTTCAAGGGTGAAATGATATTCTTTAAAAAGTTATCTGAAATACGTGACAAAAATGCAAATCAGTAAAACATTGAAGTAAACAAGACAGTTAATATACTATGAAAATCAAAATACATTTTATTGTAGTTTTAATGTATTTTAAAACTACTTTAAATCTTTAAAGCGAAGCACATTAATACAACCTACCATTATGTGTAAGGGAGTAGATTACTTAAAAGATTGAAATTGATGATAATGAACATATAAGTGTTCATGTTATTATCCTGGATGCGTATTAATATATAAATATACGTTTAACGACATTGTGATTTAAGATCTGCTCAATAGATAATTTTGAAATGTTGGCAAATGGTAGACAAACGGGAGCCTAAACTATATATCTTTTCGATAAAAATCTCTCGATCGAATATTAAATGAACTAAAAATAATCTTGTAACTGTTAAACTATTTTTTGCGAAACGTTCGTTTTAATTCGCATTAAGTTATATTATGTGTCATAGCAGATGTATGTAATTGATATAAGCACGCAGGTAATACTATTCGCTGCTTTCTGTCGTCAATTTGAATCGAATACCACTTCAAATCGTGATGGCGATTTCTTTAACTACACTATCATTGTCGCAAATACATACGTTTTGACGTCAAAATCGACGTTATTATCTTAGCCGGTTACAAAGTTCCTAATCACTTTTTGTCCACTTTGAAGTAGTTGTCTTACAGTAAGTGGTAAAAACGTCAACGTTTTTCCAGTCAAATAGATGCTCCAGCATCTACCATACCTATTCTTAAGGTATTATTTTCTAGTCATAAGTAATTAAGTTCAAACTGGCAAGGTATCTGTTTAACAAATTAAATGCAAAACTGTGCCTTTTAATCTATTTTCTTTTAAAGAAGAAATAAACTGTTCTGTCTCTTCATTGATTTTAATTAAGATAAAACCGTTAGAAACATACGAATAACTTACGTATAAGTTAAGAGATGAAAAAATCTAACAATCACTTAGTCATAATCGTTGCCAAACAGATCACGAGCAAGATATCTCAGCGCTGCGCAGAAGAAGTTCGACCAATTCCCACATTTTTTACAGAAGAGCTGACCAAACTTAGAGACAATTAATGGAATGAAAAAACACGATAATGCAGCAAAAGATCAACTTGCACGTATGTGCAAGCAGGGTCTTTGAAATACTATTTGCAGGGTAATCCTAGGTTACACTTTTCTCAAATGTTTTAAATTTCGCATTCTTAGGGAAATTCTGTATGTATATATTTTCTTGATCATAATTGTTTATGCATAAATAAAAAATAAATAACAAAATGAGTTTGTTTCATGTAATATCCGATCATTAATAATTATGTACTGTACAATGAACCGTTACATTTTCTTCGACTACACTAGTAAGGATTCACTAAAATTAGCAGAAAACATTTAGGGAAATAAAGAAATCAAAGCTCTTCGGTAATTTACTATTTTCTACTGGTCGTATGGTGCAAACGCATCAGAAAATCGTATATTAATGGACTATTTATGTCTACACAAGACAATGGGTCAAAACATCTTAAAGATATTAAAGAAGACTCAACTGTATCATGTATGTATAATATATATAAAAACAGAGTGTATGTCAAAATCCCCTCAGTCAAAATCCCCTCACTCTGAAAATGGCATTGTAGTCAAAATCCCCTCGACCAAAATGATAGGGTAGTCAAAATCCCCTCGTCCAAAATGAAAGGGTAGTCAAAATCCCCTTGATGGGTATTCATAATACTGACAGATATCACTGACAGATAGTTTATCTTGGAGTTGATGAACATGTTTGTGTCACAACCATTGATTGTGTTAATCATTATTAATATGATATTAATATGTATACTATATTGTTATTATGCATGTAGCATATGTTTCTTCTTGTAATTATGTCGTATAAATCCCTTTATTCAATTCCATATTGATAAGTCCCTTGAGGAATTATTGTCAGTGATTGGACAACTTATACGAATAAGATAAACACATGAGTGTCTAAATATGGTTGAAAGTGGTTAGTTAAACTGTGAAAATATAAAATGTCCTACAAACTGTGTGCTGAATATTTATTAAAATTATTAAATTACTTACTGTGTTATGTATGTTAAACCTTAAAATGATTTAAATCACTTACTATGTTATTTGTCTTATTAGTGCAATGTTATTTTAGCCTTAGACACCTTTGATGTCTCCTTATGTCATACATTATGATTACCCTGTTAATCCCATCGAGGGGATTTTGACTACCCTATCATTTCGGTCGAGGGGATTTTGACTACCCTAACATTTTTGGTAGAGGGGATTTTGACTACCCTATCATTTTCAGGGTGAGGGGATTTTGACTGAGGGGATTTTGAGTGTCTCCCATAAAAACATACCCGTCTCAATAAATCATGAGTCTAAAGCAACAGGTAAATATATTTACCTGTCAAATAATTACCCTCTAATGGTCCCCTCGATCCGCTCTACCGACCAGCTAGGGATTAAATCGACTTGACGTATAAGGAACAAACCGTAAAGACACAACAAACGACACATACACAATCTTGATCACTTCACCCTTAATCATTATTAGCTCCAACTCGCGACCTCTGTCAGAAATTTACTAATAATGTTTGGTCATTTTTTGTTTATATCTTAAAAAAATATCGTTAACTGAAAACGAATATTCTTATTCGAAAACAGTATTCGAATATTCGTCCGTTTTTCGAACATTTGAATATTCGTTCCCATCCCTAAATGAATTATTATATAAACTTGAAAACATTGTGGCAAAAACAGAAAAACAATGATGAACATTCACCGTAATCGAGACAATGACTTAGTGATGGATGTATTTGCAAGTAGAAAGGAGCGACGACTGGCCCTTCTATTTCGCTAGTAGGCTTAAAAGAATTTCTGAAAGACTCGAATTCTCGAACTAAAACACGGTTCCTTTGACTTCATTTAAAGCTCAAAGAACACATGTATAGCTCCAACGAATAATATGTCATCTTTCAGTCTTTCAGTCGACTATCGAGCCCGCTAGCTCAGTCGGTAGCGACGAGGGCTGTCAATCAAGGGGTTAATTGTGAGTTCGAATCCCGGCTCGGCCAACACTCTTTCCGACGTTTGTCAATGCGACATGCGTCATTTGTCTTTCACCAATGGGCTGAGTCTATGTGAAAAAGCAGCCAGTTGCTTGGGAACATTTTTGTGTGTTGTACTGGTGTGAGGAAACACATGAGTAGGTTATTTAACTGGCCGCCGTGATATGAAAGTGTTAAAAACGGCGTTAAACCCCAATCAATCAATCAATCAATTCAGTCGACTATTTTCAAATCTTTATTATTAATATTATTAATCATCTCGTAACTTGTTTGTTTAGTTGATTTTAAAAGGCAGTGCGTATTTTTCACTCGTTTTTAATTGCATGGAAAGATTGTTGTGTGGAGTACTGGTGTGAGAAAACCAGGAAATGCATGAGTAGGTGAACTGGCCGCCCTGATATGACTGAGAAATTGTTAAAAACGGCGTTAAACCCCAATCAATCAATCACTCGTTTTATATGCTGTAAGCGCGTTTTACTGTACCTAAATTGTAAGGATACATGTATACGATTGACATATCATTTTATATTGGCCACGTATAGAAAGAACCCTTTCACACTTACAACATATTTGCAGCAAACATCTTTGAAAGCGTCTATGTACATGTATGGAAACTCGCCAAAAATGAACGCATAGTTTCTGAAAAGCGTTGAAAGGATTGTGGTGAAGGAGAATTTGCTTGTTCTAAAAAAATCCCTTTGTCACAATGATTTCAGAAAACATCTGTTTGATGGATAGGAATAATGCAAATATAGAATAAAGTTGTGGAGTACTCTTTTGTCTGCGTAAGTACTCCATTTTCTTCGCAATAAAAGTGTCACAATGATTACTTGCATTTTCATTTCGATAAAGCTTACTACATGTATATTTAGAGGATAATTTCCTTAGAAATTTCCTAGATACTTTCAAAGTTGTCTGCTGCAGATTTGTTGTATGTGGGAAAGGGTTAACTTGCCTCTGTACGGTGTTGATCTAGGGAGAGGGAACTGTATGTTTCTATGACAAATATGAGGTGCTGCCCAGCTCTTTTACCTTGATGTGATACCAACATACAATACAGAAGCAACAAGACCCCTTTTGACATGATAGGGCTAAAACATAATGAACTTCACCTCAATAAAAAATAAATGCCTTTTATACTTAAATATAGATAATGCTATCTTCTTTAAATCCCCATTGTAGGGCACACAATTAAAATCATATTTAGACTTAATGGCACAAGTTTTAACCATTTCCCTGGTTCGAGTCCCGTGATGAGCGGGTTCTGACTTTCGGATTTTTTCATACTGGTTAAGTCTTCAGGAAGCAGACATCGAGAGTGATTAATCTAAGCCAAAGGTTTGTTTCGCAATCGTCTGTAAGTTCTTATAGTAATAAGTATAACTCCCTGTATTCTTAATCTTGCAATATACTGTCTTTCCCCGATACGCTAATTTAAATTCATTATCTTTGATTACTTTATGAAGCAAAATGTAATATTTGGAAATTTTGAAGAACTATATAATTATATAGTTTTGATAATTTTATAGTGAGATTGTTCTTTTGTCAGCAATGTTTTTGTTTTTTTCATTACATATAGCCTAATAGCTATTGAGTAAGGAAAATAATTAAAATCCGTAACAACATGTTAGACAGTGTTGAAAAGGTATGCTTTGTAAGAGCAATACCCTCTTTGTCTACAATGTTATTATACCCCCAGATACATAGTATATGGGGGCTATATTATTTAAGTTCAACCATCTTTGGTAAAGCATGTATGTGTAAGCAATGTTTCTGTGTCCCTTAGTTAGAAGACACTTGATTGCGGTGTCATTGTTGCGCATAATTAATGGCACTATGTCCCCGTGAGATCTTGTGTTGAATTATTTTCTTCTTTTACTTTATTGGTACTTTCATCACGAACGCTTGGTACAGTTTGGTCAGCATTGAAATATTGATGCAGAAGACCCAGGCAATTCCTATTCATGGTTGAGGACCCATACACAAATGTATCTTAAATATACAAAACAAATATGATTAAGTTTTTTTTTCATTTGAACATAATATTATCATTTATGCATATAAAGTCATCTGCTGCAGGTTATCAGAAAGCCTCTGTATGTGGGAAAGGGTGTCTTGTAAAAATGCACAAAAAATGATCTTAAATCACAATATTTTGAAGACATCTAGACTAAAATATTGTTATTGAAACTTTGTCATTTATATATAGACTAAAACATTGTAGCAAATAATGAGAATTAACAATTTTTCCTTTCTCCACTATGTTTTCAGAAGGCATAGATCTGCAAGTGTAGATGTATGTGGGAAAGGGTTAATTATTTATTTAAAAAACAAAACATAATAGATCTAACAAGACTGTGGGTGTTTGTAGGCTGGTCAAAATAATCAAAGCGCTGAAAGTGCTGATGGTATAGGGGGCATATGTAAATTGAAAACATATGGCATAGATCATATGGACAAACATTGTTGAAACAATGAAACAATGACCTTTAAACAAACCAAACCAAAAATGTTTGAAGCAACACATATTGCCTGCCAATAACATATACCTCATTTGTCAAAGTTTTACCCTTTTCTTGTATAAACAAAATATCGAAGGACAAAAGATTGACAAAAAAAACCCGAGCAGCTACCCTTAATTAAACTATTTCTAGTTCAGAAATCACTAAAGATCCACAATGTATATTGTAATCATGCTGATAAATGAAAGACAATCGAAAGCATGATAGAGTTATGTTTCTTTTGCACTGCACAATTGCAGCTCTGAGTTTCCTATACACCAAGTCTTAAATTGATATATTGGACATATATTGAGACAATAACCGAAGAAATGAAAAAATTGAGTTTACACCTAAAAAACAGATTAGATTTGACGAAGTACAAATCTTGGGGAAGCACTCATTAACGAAAAAGGGAATTTCACGGAACGCATGTGTTGCATATAATAAGGGAGAACATTGAAAGACAAAAATATACACACTCCAAACGCAGCATGCTTAATTTATGGTAATGGTGCACTGCAAATCTGTAGGTCATAAGTTACATACAAACCAAGTTTGAAATTGATACAATGAAAGTTAATTGAGACAATCGCTGAACTAAATAAGGAAAAATGGAGATAACTGAAAAAACAGACCAGAGTTATGTACCTAGTACTTTGCCGTTCTCCTGATCACACGGGTATAATTGTGACCACTTTGAAATAAATCTGCCATACAGAAACAACGTGTTAACCAATACATGCAATCCATGACGGACGGACGAATGCACATTCAGGCAGACAGCCGGCCGGACGCCGGATTATACCTCCAAGCTTTACAGACGGAGACAACTCAAGTATTGATTACAGGAGACTGGTTCGATGCGTCAAAACACGTCAGCTTAGATTATGGTATTTGTAAAGTATTTGCAATTTAATTGTATCTCCGAAACGGGACCGGACCGTCAAGGTTAATTTTCAAAAACCTATTTAGACTACATTTCTAGTTTATTTGTCAACAGATACATCTAGGACTATATTACACGTTGATGAACGTTGAGTCTTAAATTAACGCAAATGCATATACATTATAATTTTAGTCCCAAAATCGCTAGAAGCTTCTCAATAATAAAATAAATAATGACCTTGCGGTTATAACTCGGATGTGTTGACAAATTCGGCCAAATTTCTTTCCGACGTTTGACAAAAGTCAATGCGACATGCGTCATTCGTCTTTCACCAATGGCTAAGTCTATGTGGAAACGCAGCCAGTTGCTTGGGAAGATTATTGTGAGGAGTACTGGTTTGAGAAAACCAGGAAATACATTTGTAGGTGAACTGGCCGCCGTGATATGACTGAAGAAATGTTAAAAACGGCGTTAAATCCCAATCAATCAATGTTGAAATTAACTTATCTATAATTTGTAGATTTAATTTCTATTTCCTAGTAGGGTCTACATACAGCGACACATGAGAATATTCAACACAAAACGCGACCTGTTTTACCAACAATTCCCCAGTAGCGGTGAGACCGTTTGTAACATTATTTCATGGCATGTATACACAGTAGGACCTCTCTCTTTGGACGAATTATGTTGTAACAAGTTTGTTTACAATATTCCTTAACCTTGACCACATAGACTAAATATACAGCAAACAACATTGAACTAAGGCATAACTATTGACCTGAATTAATAAAAGTATGATTTTGAATAGTAATGAAAACATTGTGGAAAAAGACAAACTTGTTGATTATCATTCATCTGTTAAGGTTAGTCAAATGTGTTTAAAAGGGGCAAAGGTTAAAATAATAACTGTAGACAAATGTTTTCGTTATCTAGGTTATAGAAACAAATTGATTCATGTTTCAAAGCATTGTTTGAAAAGGAGGAATTGCTCATTGTCAGCAATTGCTCCGTTTGCAAATATACTTTCAACATTTGTTTGTAACTAAGTAGCTATAACGGGAACGGTTCAACCCTTTCCCGCTTACAGTCGCTTTTTGACGCATGTGCAGCAGACGGCTGCAGAATTGTTTATCATGACCCATTTCCTCTTTTTCCACAAAGGTTTCAACTATATATTTTTCCCCTTGATGTAAGGCAAAATTGCTCGTAATCATTCATCTCTAGCATGTTATTCAAAATGTGTCCGGAAGGGAGAAAGAGGGAAAGAACGTCCATAGTAAAACGTTTAAATATGAAAAGAATTAATTTGAAACGTGTTTGAAACCATTGTGTGAAAAGGAGGAATTGCTCATTGTCAGCAATAGCTCCATTTTCAACAATATTTTTAGCTCACCTATGCACGAAGTGCAAGGTGAGCTATTGTGATCACATTTTGTCCGGCGTCCGTCCGTCGTCCGTCGTCCGTCGTCAGTCGTCCGTCGTCCATCGTCAACATTTGAGCTTGTTAACACTCTATGGGCTACATTTTGCATCCAATCTTCATGAAAGTTTATCAGAACGTTCATCTCCATAAAATCTTGGACAAGTTCGAAACTGGGCCATATGAGGTCAAAAACTAGGTCACTAGGTCGAATTGAAGGGAAATCTTGTTAACCCTCTTGAGGCCACATTTTCAACTTTAGCATGTTGAAACTTTATCAGAATGTTTGTCTTGATGATATGTAGGTCAAGTTCGAACATGGGTCACGTCAGGTCAAAAAGAAGGTCACTAGGTCAAATTGAAGGAAAATCTTGTTAACACTCCAGAGGCCGCAATTTTTGCTTCAGCAGTTTGAAATTTTGTCAGAATGTTTGTCTTAAAAATATCTAGGTCAAGTTTGAATATGGGTTATGCCGGGTCAAAAACTAGGTCACTAGGCCAAATTGAAGGAAAATCTAGTTATCACTTTGGATGATCCATGTTTTGCTTTAGCAGCTTGAAATTTTGTCAGAATGTTTGTCTTAAAGATATCTAGGTCAAGTTCAAATATGGGTCATATTGGATCAGAAACTAGGTCATTAGGACAAATTGAGGGAAAATCTTGTTAACTCTGTAGAAGCAACATGTTTTGCTTCAGCGGCTTGAAATTTGTTCAGAATGTTGAGCTGAATGATATCTAGGCCAAGTTCGAATATGGGTCATGTCGGGTCAAAAACTAGGTCACTAGGTCAAATTGAAGGAAAATCTTGTGAACACTTTGGATGCCACATTCTTTGCTTCAGCAGCTTGAAATTTGGTCAGAATGTTTGTCTAAATGATATCTAGGCCAAGTTCGGATATGGGTCATGCCGAGTTAAAAACTAGGTCACTAAGCCAAATTGAAAGGTAATCTTGTTAACACTCTGGATACTGCATTTTTAATTTCAGCATGATGAAACTTAATTAGAATGTTTTTCTTGATAATATGTAGGCCAAGTTTGAATATGGGTCATGCTGAGTCAAAAACTAGGTCACTAGACCAAATTGAAGGACAATCTTGTGAACACTTTGGATGCCATATTTTTTGCTTCAGCAGCTTGGAATTTGGTCAGAATGTTTTGAGCAAGTTGAAACTTTGTCAGAATGTTGTCTTGATGATATCTAGTCCATGTTGGAATATGGGTCATATCAGGTAAAAAAATATAGATCACTAGACCAAATGAAGGAAAAGATTGTTAACACTGTAGAGGTTGCATTCAGAATAATTGTCTTGATGTGTTTTGCATTGCAGTACATTGCATAATTAAGGTGAGCGATCCAGGGCCATCATGGCCCTCTTGTTTAAATATTCGAACTGTTATAGTATCACGGAAAGGGTTCCGCTTCCATGGGAAGGATGTAACCATTTTCCGCCTACAGACGCTTACAGACGCATGTGCAGCAGACGACAATCGAAAACATTGTGACAAAAGGGGAAATTGCTTTTCGTAGGCAATTTCTACTTTTGCCACAATGGTTTCAACTCCTTTCAATAATTGTATTTACAGTGCTTTGCACATTTCTCTATAAGTCGACTGTTGTAAACTAATGGGTCACAGAACGGTCGACGTTACCTCACACTACTGACATTGAGGTCAACCATAGTTCAGAGTGAGTTTCATTCATAGAAACTATTTTGTCTCATAAATTTATGCAAGCGGAGGGTTTTGTGATTCGGTCGAACCAATGAAATCGTTGAAAAGGCAGATTATAACCAATCAAAACTCGATTTTGGTGTAGGTATACACATGTGGACTGCGGTTGCAGCTTTAATCCGACTTTTCGAAAGCAGCTTCGCTATGAGATAGTGACGAAACGCCCCTATCCCAAAAACTGGTCTAAGAAACTAGGGGAGGGATAGTCCTTCAAAAAAAGACATCGCATATGCTCATTTTTCATTTTGTTATTATCCTGCATACGCTAGGTTGACCAAAAAATGACAGATGATAAAACGAGAAACCGAAAGTCTAAAATATTTGGACTAGGGGAGGGATAATGAGTCATTTGTAATATAAACAGACTTTTTTGTTTGGGAAATACCTTCAAAACTAGGTCAAATTCTATCAGATTTTCCTTAAGTGAATAACATGAATCATAGATTTTAAGTTGAAATAAATTAGAACTTTTGACATAAAAACACTTAATTTTTATTAAGTGTGTTTTACTAAAAGTATATTCATGTATTTATCGATATTTTGTGTATACAAGTAAACAAGAATATGACATAATCAATGTTGGGATTTTCAAAATGGCGGCCGAGCACATGCCAATTCTGCAAACAGACAAGGTCATTTTCAAAGCTTGATGCTACTGGTCAAATTTTTATTGATTTCAATAAGTTTAGTATCAAAATAAAGGGCAGGATATAAACTTTACATTTCAATGAGCTTTATGTTACCGCAAATGCATAAGTAAAACACCTATGCAACAAACCCTTGTCCGCTAGTCAGGTCACTGTGAAATTACGAAATTGAAAGGAAATATTGGATTTAACTCATTACAGCATACAAACTATTTAATCAATAATAATATTTGCTATATCATTTTAAAGATAATTTAATAACCTTTCAAGATATATAAGTTTGATTGATCTCTGAAAATAAATGAAAATAGAGCAATTTAAAGAAGTGGACATGGTATTGCATTTTATCTATTTTCTCAATATACAAGGCTTATCAGCTGGGGTTGCTACTATATAGGAGTCACGCTTGTCAGTTGGTCGGTTGGTTAGTCGGTCCGTTGGTCTGTAGACATTTCTTGTGAACTTTTTTATTTCAAGTTAAAACTGCAACTTTTTTATTTCTAGTTAATATTTGTCGTCGGGTGTGCATTAGTCGGCCTGTTTGTTGAAGAAGTCTTCTGCACAAGCCTTTGCTCAAATTGATTGATTGCTTGTGTTTCTAAGTTACTTTATGGTAGTTCCGTACTGTGTTTGCGCAAGTGGTGGGGTAAGATATACCTTGAAGTATGCTCACAAATGTCTATAAATTGATACAAAGTTGGTAAAATCATTTTTAGCTCGACTATTCGAAGAATATGAGAGCTTTACTACTCGCCCCGGCGTCTGCGTCGGCGTCGGCGTCCGGTTAAAGTTTTAGGGCAAGTTGGCATTTTCATTCATAATTATTTGTGCTAGGGCTTTCATATTAGGAATATAGTTACATCTTATACCTTTCTTCACATTGAATGATGAAGATGCTGAGTTTGACCTTCTTTTTGAGGTAAAAAACATGATTTTGTGTGGTTAAAGTTTTAGGGCAAGTTGGAATTTTATTTTAAATTTTATTTTTTCTCAATAAGTACTTGTGCTAGGGCTTTCATATTTGGAATATAATTACATATAATACCTTTCTTCACATTGAATACTGAAGATGCTTAGTTTGACCTTCTTTTTGGGGTAAAAAACATGAATTTGGGTGGTTAAAGTTTTAGGGCAAGTTGGAATTTTATTTTAATTTTTATCTTTTCTCAATAAGTACTTGTGCTAGGGGTTTCATATTTTGAATATAATTACATATAATACCTTTCTTTACATTGAATGCTGAAGATGTTGAGTTTGACCTTCTTTTGGGGGTAAAAAACATGATTTTGGATGGTTAAAGTTTTAGGGCAAGTTGGAATTTTATTTTAATTTTTAATTTTTCTCAATAATTACTTGTGCTAGGGATTTCATATTTGGAATTTAATTACATATAATACCTTTTTTCACATTGAATGCTAAAGATGCTGAGTTTGACATTCTTTTTGGGGTAAAAAACATGATTTTGGGTGGTTAAAGTTTTAGGGCAAGTTGGAATTTTATTTTAATTTTTAATTTTTCTCAATAATTACTTGTGCTAGGGATTTCATATTTGGAATTTAATTACATATAATACCTTTTTTCACATTGAATGCTAAAGATGCTGAGTTTGACGTTCTTTTTGGGGTAAAAAACATGATTTTGGGTGGTTAAAGTTTTAGGGCAAGTTGGAATTTTATTTTAATTTTTAATTTTTCTCAATAAGTACTTGTGCTAGGGCTTTCATATATGGAATTTAATTACATATAATACCTTTCTTCACATTGAAAGCTGAAGATGTTGAGTTTGACCTTCTTTTTGGGGTAAAAAACATGATTTTGGATGGTTAAAGTTTTAGGGCAAGTTGGAATTTTATTTTAATTTTTAATTTTTCTCAATAAATACTTGTGCTAGGGCTTTCATATTTGGAATTTAATTACATATAATACCTTTCTTCACATTGAATGCTGAAGATGCTGAGTATGACCTTCTTTTTGGGCTAAAAAACATGATTTTGGGTGGTTAAAGTTTTAGGGCAAGTTGGAATTTTATTTTAATTTTTAATTTTTCTCAATAAGTACTTGTGCTTAGGGCTTTCATATTTGGAATATAATTACATATAATACCTTTCATTCATGATTTTTAACTTTAATATGGAGTTATTGCCCTTGATTGACTTTTAAATGTATGTATCTATTCAGTTACTTTTACATATAGAGTATATATAATTTAAAAGTACTTAAGTGCAATATAATGAAATAGTGCTTTATGTGAATAAGCGGCATATAGTCGAGCGCGCTGTCCTCCGACAGCTCTTGTTATAAGTACATTTTATATTCAGATTATATTTGGGTTAGATAATATATGTTAAAACTAAGGTACAATGTCCGCTTAAATTTGTTCCTTGCATAGATACTTAGAAAAGATGTTGATAACAGTTGGTGTTTTAAGAGACATATTTATAAACACATATGTGTTTATATATCTCTGGTGTTTTCTACCTTTTGGGTTATCATATAAATAAGAGAAATATACCAATTTCCCCTCTGTAGATTTGTTACCGATGATGTAAATAGGTAACAAACTATCAAAAAAATTAGTTTGATGTTGAGCCCATATTCCCCACTTACTAACTTGACTATGCGTGCTTAAAATCTTCAACTGTAGATCACTGATGTTGGTTCGAGCTTCATTTCAGGTTTTAAACTTAAATTCTGGTCTATACATGATTTATGATGTCTGTCTGTTATTTAAACAACTTACTGCAAATAAAGACAAGTTAGTAGTTTGAAACTATAATGGATTGATTAAATGATGGTTTTCCAATTGTAAACAGCATGATATTGGTTGTAAAGGGAGTATAATAAATGTAATATAAGAACGAGTAAATAATGAATGTGAATAAAAAGTAATATTCCAAGTGGATTACATCAATAATAAATATAGTGTTACAGTTTTAGTGTTAATTAATCAGTTAAACGTATAGTGTAATAAGTGTTAAACTGTTTATAGTAAAATAAATAGACTTTGATACCAACAAGTTAAAGTTTTCATCATAATAACTGATCAGAAAAAATTATCTCCTCAGTTTTTAGCTCGACTATTTGAAGAATATGAGAGCTATACTACTCACCCTGGCGTCGGCGTCCACGTCACACTTTGGTTAAGGTTTTGCATGCAAGTTCTTAAATACTACATGTATTGCATTGAAACTTTCTACAACCCTACCAAACTATCACACTAGTGTAGATTATCAAGTTAGATAACTCTATCCTGCATTTTATGCAAGTTATGGCCCTTTTTTAGCTCGACTATTCGAAGAATATGAGAGCTATACTACTCACCCTGGCGTCGGCGTCGGCGTCGCCGTCGGCGTCGGCGTCCACGTCACACTTTGGTTAAGGTTTTGCATGCAAGTTCTTAAATACTACATGTATTGCATTGAAACTTTCTACAACCCTACCAAACTATCACACCAATGTAGATTATCAAGTTAGATAACTCTATCCTGCATTTTATGCAAGTTATGGCCCTTTTTTACTTAGAAATTCTGGTTAAAGTTTTGCGTGCAACTAAAGTAAGAGTCCATATCTCAGTATTTAATTGATGCATTGCATTGAAACTTTATACAGCACTACCCAACTATCACACCTATGTAGATTATCAAGTTAGATAACTCTATCCTGCATTTTATGCAAGTTATGGCCCTTTTTTTACTTAGAAATTCTGGTTAAAGTTTTGCGTGCAACTAAATTAAGAGTCCATATCTCAGTATTTACTTGATGCATTGCATTGAAACTTTCTACAACCCTACCCAACTATCACACCTGTGTAGATTATCATCTAAGATAACTCTATCCTGCATTTTATGCAAGTTATGGCCCTTTTTTACTTAGAAATTCTGGTTAAAGTTTTGCATGCAACTAAATTAAGAGTCCATATCTCAGTATATACTTGATGCATTGCATTGAACCTTTATACAACCCTACCCAACTATTACACCTATGTAGATTAACAAGTTAGATAACTATATCCTGCATTTTAGGCAAGTTATGGCACTTTTTTTTACTTAGAAATTCTGGTTAAAGTTTTGCATGCTACTAAATTAAGAGTCCATAATCTCAGTATTTACTTGCTGCATTGCATTGAAACTTTCTACAACCCTACCCAACTATTACACCTGTGTAGATTATCAAGTATGATAGCTCTATTCTGCATTTTATGCAAGTTATGGCCCTTTTTGTGTCACCTGCGTAGCATGGTAGGCACTTAGGGATTACTTTTTTTTTTATCCGGCGTCTGTCCGTCCGTCCGTCCGTCTGTCTGTCTGTCTGTCTGTCCGTCTGTCTGTCTGTCTGTCCGTCACACTTTTTCGTCACGTTTTCAAATAACTTTTTTTCTACTCAAAGGATTAGATTGAAACTTATGACAAATGTTTATATCAATGTGTGTGATTGGTTCACAAAAGGGGGATAATCCAAATAATTTTATATCAGAGTTATTGCCCCTTTTCTGTCAAAAAATCTCACTTTTTCGTCACGTTTTCAAATAACTTTTTTTCTACTCAAAGGATTAGATTGAAACTTATGACAAATGTTTATATCAATGTGTGTGATTGGTTCACAAAAGGGCGATAATCCAAATAATTTTATATCAGAGTTATTGCCCCTTTTCTGTCAAAAAAATAAATTTTCAAATAACAACTTATGACAAATGTTTATATCAATGTGTGTGATTGGTTCACAAAAGGGGGATAATCCAAATAATTTTATATCAGAGTTATTGCCCCTTTTCTGTCAAAAAATCTAACTTTTTCGTCACGTTTTCAAATAACTTTTTTTCTACTCAAAGGATTAGATTGAAACTTCTGACAAATGTTTATATCAATGTGTGTGATTGGTTCACAAAAGGGGGATAATCCAAATAATTTTATATCAGAGTTATTGCCCCTTTTCTGTCAAAAAATAAAATTTTCAAATAACTTTTTTTCTACCCGAAGGATTGGATTGAAACTTCTGACAAATGTTACTTTTTTTTTTATTCGACGTCTGTCTATTTTTTTTTTTTATCAGGCGTCTGTCTGTCCGTCACACTTTTTTCGTCACGTTTTCAAATAACTTTTGTTCTACTCAAAGGATTAGATTGAAACTTCTGACAAATGTTTTTATCAATGTGTGTGATTGGTTCACAAAAGGGCGATAATCCAAATAATTTTATATCAGAGTTATTGCCCCTTTTCTGTCAAAAATTTAAATTTTCAAATAACTTTTTTTCTACTCAAAGGATTGGATTGAAACTTCTGACAAATGTTTATATCAATGTGTATGATGGGTTCACAAAAAGGGGGATAATCCAAATATTTTTATATCAGAGTTATTGGCCCTTTTCTGTCCAAAATTTAATCTACTCAAAGGATTGGATTGAAACTTCTGACAAATGTTTATATCAATGTGTATGATGGGTTCACAAAAGGGGGATAATCCAAATATTTTTATATCAGAGTTATTGCCCCTTTTCTGTCAAATATTCAAATTACTTTTTTTCTGCTCAAAGGATTGGATTGAAACTTCTGACAAATGTTTATATCAATTTTTGTGATGGGTTCACAAAAGGGGGATAATCCAAATATTTTTTATATCAGAGTTATTGCCCCTTTTCTATCAAAAATTAAAATTTTCTGACAAGGCACCGGCAGGTGACACACGTGCTCCGGGGAGCACTCCATTCTAGTTTTACATAGAAATACTGGTTAAAGTTTTGCGTGCAACTAAATTAAGAGTCCACGTCTCAGTATATACTTGATGCATTGCATTGAACCTTTATACAACCCTACCCAACTATCACACCTATGTAGATTATCAAGTATGATAACTCTATCCTGCATTTTATGCAAGTTATGGCCTTTTTGGACTTATAAATTCTGGTTAAAGTTTTGCATGCAACTACATAAAGAGACCATCTCTTAGTAACTACTTGATGCATTGCATTGAAACGTTATACAGCCCTTACCAACCAGCATTTTATGCAAGTTATGGACCTTTTTGGACTTAGAAATTCTGGTTAAAGTTTTGCAACTACATTTAGAGTGTAATCTCAGTAACAACTTGAACAATTGTATTGAAACTTTATACAACCTTTCCCAATTGTACAACTATAAACACAACCAATTAAGATAACTCTATCCTGTATATGGTGCAAATTGTTGCCCTTTTTTTACTTAGAAATTATGGTTAAAGGTTTGCGTGCAACTACATTAAGAGTCCATATCTTAGTAACTACTTGATGCATTCCATTGAAAGGTTATACAACCCTATCTAACCATCAAACCTATGAAAATAATCATGTTAAATAACACTATCCTGCATATAATGCAAATTATCACCCACTAAGAAATTGTGGTTAATGTTTTGCATGCAACTACATTAGAGTCCATTATCTCGGTAACTTAAATAAGCGGTGGAATAGTCGAGCGCGCTGTCCTCCGACAGCTCTTGTTACTTAGAAATTCTGGTTAAAGTTTTGCGTGCAACTAAAGTAAGAGTCCATATCTCAGTATTTAATTGATGCATTGCATTGCAACTTTATACAGCACTACACAACTATCCCACTTATGTAGATTATTAAGTTAGATAACTCTATCTTGCATTTTATGCAAGTTATGGCCCTTTTTTTACTTAGAAATTCTGGTTAAAGTTTTGCGTGCAACTAAAGTAAGAGTCCATATCTCAGTATTTAATTGATGCATTGCATTGCAACTTTATACAGCACTACACAACTATCCCACTTATGTAGATTATTAAGTTAGATAACTCTATCTTGCATTTTATGCAAGTTATGGCCCTTTTTTTACTTAGAAATTCTGGTTAAAGTTTTGCGTGCAACTAAATTAAGAGTCTATATCTCAGTATATACTTGATGCATTGCAGTGAACCTTTATACAACCCTACCTAACTATTACACCTGTGTAGATTATCATCTAAGATAACTGTATCCTGCATTTTATGCAAGTTTTGGCCCTTTTTTTACTTAGAAATTCTGGTTAAAGTTTTGCATGCAACTAAATTAAGAGTCTATATCTCAGTATATACTTGATGCATTGCATTGAACCTTTATACAACCCTACCTAACTATTACACCTATGTAGATTAACAAGTTAGATAACTCTATCCTGCATTTTAGGCAAGTTATGGCACTTTTTTTTACTTAGAAATTCTGGTTAAAGTTTTGCGTGCAACTAAATTAAGAGTCCATATCTCAGTATTTACTTGATGCATTGCATTGAAACTTTCTACAACCCTACTCAACTATTACACCTGTGTAGATTATCAAATATGATAACTCTATTCTGCATTTTATGCAAGTTATGGCCCTTTTCTTACTTAGAAATACTGGTTAAAGTTTTGCGTGCAACTAAATTAAGAGTCCACGTCTCAGTATATACTTGATGCATTGCATTGAACCTTTATACAACCCTACCCAACTATCACACCTATGTAGATTATCAAGTTCGATAACTCTATCCTGCATTTTATGCAAGTTATGGCATTTCTTTTACTAAGAAATTCTGGTTAAAGTTTTGCGTGCAACTAAATTAAGAGTCCATATCTCAGTATTTACTTGATGCATTGCATTGAAACTTTCTACAACCCTACCCAACTATCACACCTGTGTAGATTATCAAATATGATATCTGTCCTGCATTTTATGCAAGTTATGGCCTTTTTGGACTTATAAATTCTGGTTAAATTTGTGCATGCAACTACATAAAGAGACCATCTCTTAGTAACTACTTGATGCATTGCATTGAAACTTTATACAGCCCTTACCAACCATCACATCTATGTAAACAATCAAGTATGATTACTCTATCCAGCATTTTATGCAAGTTATGGACCTTTTTGGACTTCTGGTTAAAGTTTTGCAACTACATTTAGAGTGTAATCTCAGTAACAACTTGAAAAATTGTATTGAAACTTTATACAACCTTTCCCAATTGCACAACTATAAACACAACCAATAAAGATAACTCTATCCTGTATATGGTGCAAATTGTTGCCCTTTTCTCACTGAGAAATTATGGTTAAAGGTTTGCGTGCAACTACATATCTTATTAACTACTTGACGCATTCCATTGAAAGGTTATACAACCCTATCTACCCATCACACCTATGAAAATAATCATGTTAAATAACACTATCCTGCATATAATGCAAATTATCACCCACTAAGAAATTGTGGTTAATGTTTTGCATGCAACTACATTAGAGTCCATTATCTCAGTAACTTAAATAAGCGGTGGAATAGTCGAGCGCGCTGTCCTCCGACAGCTCTTGTTAAAACGGACAATCCGAAGATTAAACATTAAAAAAATATAAAAATCGTGGGATCCTAAATTAGATAGGTGTAATCCGATGTGGGAAAGCACGATTTGTTATCTTTAAAAGAGCTTTAAAGATTATTAGACAAATTTAAGACGGTATAGTACTGTCATGTATTTCATTCATATATATACATTGCTACATGTATGTATATTTTAAATGATTTTGTATAAGATATACTGATTGACATTTTATGTTTATTGCAGTTAATCGTATAAATAAATGTCATCGGGATACGCATTAGCCATAGGTCTATTCTTTCTACCCCCTCGCCAGTACAGTCGCCGTGATATGACTGAAAAATTGTTGAAAACGGCGTTAAAGGGACTGAACTCCATATGAGAAAATAGCATAAAAAAAGAAAATTGTTAAAAATTGCTATTAACTTGTTGTTTTTGCATGTAAGGCATTGTAATTTGCTGACTGATGTTCTACATTATATGCAATTTATTAATATTGGAGAGGTTTTCGTTATTTTGCATTGTAAAATCTACTGGGTTAGTAACCTAGTAAATCTAAAAATATCGCTGTATATTTATCACGTGATCCTTACAACCGAATTCAAATTCTTGCACATGCGCATTATTGAATGACGTTTTAAACAGCGAAGATGAGTCCCAAAACTTCTGAAAGCGCGAAAAAAGGACGATTTCTGCCAAGCAAAAGCGTCACAGTCCCAGACTTAGTCCAGGTTTCTATACTAGGAATGCGATTTTATATTTTGACTGTTCGCATCCTAGTACAGGTTCCATCAACAAACATATATGAGACATTTTCGCACGGATTTTGTTCGCACTTTTAACCTTATTTTACATCGACATGATAAAGTAAACATACTTATTGATATCTTATTCAATAATATATCCAAATAAGGCTATATATGTCCATATATCTGACTGATTATAAGAAAGAATCAGAAAGTCTGGTGATAATGAGAATCGTATAAATAGAAAAGAAGTATACTACCACTATACTGAATGATGTACGCGTACTTTTAGTTGAATTGAGCAAACACTTAATTATACCCCCAAAAAACAAAGTTTTGGGGGGGTATATAGGAGTCACTGTGTCGGTCGGTCGGTCGGAAGCCATATTTTGTCCGGCCCATATCTTAACCATGCATCATAGGATTTGAACGAAACTTTATAGGATGATACAACACATTGAGAGGAAGTGCGGTGTACAGGAACCATAACTCTATTTTATCTAAATACAGAGTTATTGCCCTTTGTTACTTTTTCTTGTCCGGAGAATTACTTAATAACTAACAGATGGAATATAATAAAACTGCATACAATGGTAGAGCATAATCAGAGGAAGTGCAGTATACAAGAACCATAACTCTTATTTACATAATTATAGAGTTATTGCCCTTTGTTACTTTTTTTGTTCGTAGAGTCTTGTCCGGAGCATAACTTTCAAACTGATTGTTGGAATTTAATAAAACTTCATAGGATGATACAACACATTGAGAGGAAGTGTGATGTACAGGAACCATAACTCTATTTTATCTATATACAGAGTTATTGCCCTTTGTTACTTTTTCTTGTTCGTAGAGTCTTGTCTGGAGCATAACTTTAAAACTAATTGTTGGAATTTAATAAAACATCATAGGATGATACAACACATTGAGAGGAAGAGCGGTGTACAAGAACCATAACTCTATTTTACCTAAATACAGAGTCATTGCCCTTTGTTACTTTTTCTTGTCCGGAGAATTACTTAATAACTAACAGATGGAATCTAATAAAACTACATACAATGGTAGAGCAAAATCAGAGGAAGTGTAGTGTACAAGAACCATAACTCTAATTTACATAATTACAGAGTTATTGCCTTTTGTTATCCAAAAATGAACAAAACAAGAATAACCCGATCCATAACATTGTCCTTTTAAGGTGGGGTTTCTAAATATTTCACAACCTTTCCTATCAGGGCGGCGTTTGGGGGTATTAATCACATTAAGTGATAGTTCTAGTTCGAATTATTTTCGGTTCAATGTCATCTATAATAAGATATATTGGTATGTTTAGTTATAAAAAGAAACAAACATAATTAAATTGATAACAATCATTTGGAAAAAGTCTTCTAAACCTTACTTGGACCCTTATTTTTAGATCTTCTGCATTGAAAACATATATACGATTCCTTCAAGCCATGTTGATTGGTCGAACAGTATGGCCACCAAGAGACGGGGCTTTTATGACTTAAGTGAACAAAAATAAAATGAGGTGAGCGACCCAGGGCCATGGTGGCCCTCTTGTTTAAATTGACATGTTAGTTGTGGAACTGTAAACAATATCAGCAGAATGGATGTTAAGCAGTGTTTAACATTTTAAAAGTGATATCTACTGAAGGAAAACAGTTTAGCAAGTTTATCATTTCTATGTTTAAGTAAATAATAAATGAACTCGGGTAAATACCATTATATCCATTTATTTTCAATTCTGTTTAAACATTTTAAACAAAAACAGCAGTTAGTCGACGTAATTCATGACGTAAAAGGCGTATCCTCTGAATTTTTCCAATGTACAGAATTTTCTTAAATGCACTCTTTTAAAACACATATATATGTACTCATTTTAAGGAAATATAACGGAAAGTAGCGAAACACCACTATTTCATACCAGTGAACACAAACACACACATTTATATATCAACATGTTTTTTATTTCATATTACAGAAATCATTCATGTATCAACTTCATCAATATTGACCAATTTTTTAAATATTTCTATTTTAACACTTTATATACAATAATTCAAGATGGCCGCCATGATCAAATTTGTATAAAATTGAACACGGATACAATACAAAAGTTGGAATTTGAAAATTTTTAGTGGACAGATTTTTTTAATACTTTTCATATGAACACCTTATTATAAGGGTTGTTGAATGAAACAAAAAAATATATAGGTCGCGATGCTAATTACAGAGATATTTCCTATTGAATTATCTCCCTTTATGATTTTTTTTCATAAAATTAGCCTTCGGTAAAATACAATAGGGCAGTATTTTTTAAAAACTTGTAATATGAATAACTGGTTATAAGGGTTCTTGAATGAAGCATAAAAACAATGGTTGCAGTGCTTACTAGTTAAATTTTACATTGGATTATCTCCCTTTATGATTTTTTTAATAATAGCCCAACAAAAAAACAATTAAAAATTAAAAGCTTTCTAGTGGAGATTTTTTATCAATATTTCTCATATCAATAACTTGTTAAGTGGGTTTTTTAATTAAACAAAACACTGTTGGCTTTGTTTTTTCGATACATTTCACATTGAATTATCTCCCTTTAAGAATTTTTTTAGGAAAAATTACAAATTTGAAAATATTATACTCTATACATATCTTCAATACCTCTCACTGTCTCACATGAATTATGTTGAAATACACACATTCATTTCAACTTATTTTGACGCCTCTGTAGCAGACAGCCTTTGAAAACATTGCGACAAAAGGAGAAATTATAGCATTCAATCATTATATGTGGGAAAAGGTTAAGCAAATAAACCACTAGTTGCTGTACATATTACCAGGAACAATTTAACTGATGTATTTCACATTGGTTAAATAACAAAAATAAAAAGTACCCCTGTAGGAATAGAAGGCAACAGTTTAATACGAACTCCTCAATGACTCCCTTTCCCACATACAAACCTGCAGCAGAAATTTAGACAAAAATATGGAAAGTCTATGTCAATGAAGGTAGCATAGAAGAAAAGAGTTGAAAACATATTGCCCACTATAAGCAAGTTATCCCTTTGTGACAATACGTTCAGAAGTCATCAAGTATAAATGCCTCAAAATGCTCTGCAAGTGGGAAAGGGGTATTGCATTTCTGGAAAAAGGAGATGGTGTATTATTTGTTACAAGCATACCTAAATAAAAGCTGTGTTCAATGAAGTAAAGAAACTATTGGTTTTCTTCCTTATTACATACAAATTACATTTTAGATTCTATCAGTGTTGTGAAGTGAAAACATAACCCACTAAACTGTCAAACATACAAGGTTATTACATCAGAAGACTATAAAAACTTATCTAGACAACAAGAGGGCCATGAGGCCCTGGAATCGCTCACCTGAGAATGGGCTATTTAAGACACAACTCTCTCATGCTCAAGCCAAACATGTGGCTTCCAGAGTGTTAACAAGATTTTCATTTAATTTAGCCTAGTGACCTAGTTTCCGACATGACCCATATTCGAACTTGGCCTAGATATCACCAAGACAAACTTTCTGACAAAGTTTCAACATGCTCATGTTTAAAATGTGGCTTCCAGAGTGTTAACAAGATTTTCCTTCAATTTGGCCTAGTGACCTAGTTTTTGACCTGACATGACCCAGTTTCGAACTTGGCCTAGGTTTGATAGAGATATATGTTCTGATAAACTTTCATGAATATTGGATGCAAAATGTAGCCTGTAGTGTTAACAAGCAAATGTCGACGACGAACGACAAACAAAAGGCGATCACAAAAACTCAGCTAAAAATATATCTATGATGTGGCATTTGATATTTTTCAAATCAAAACATCTTATGTCATGCTCAGACTAAAATTGGTGGTAATCAACTATTGATAGGTTATCAGTTCTAGACACAGAGAAAGTATGAATTTATCAATCTTTCATTAATTTTCTTTTTTTAGCTCACCTATGCACGAAGTGCAAGGTGAGCTATTGTGATCACATTTTGTCCGGCGTCCGTCCGTCGTGCGTCGTGCGTCGTCAGTCATCCGTCGTGCGTCGTCAACATTTGAGCTTGTTAACACTCTACGGGCTACATTTTGCATCCAATCTTCATGAAAGTTTATCAGAACGTTCATCTCCATAAAATCTTGGACAAGTTCGAAACTGGGCCATATGAGGTCAAAAACTAGGTCACTAGGTCGAATTGAAGGGAAATCTTGTTAACACTCTGGAGGCCACATTTTCAACTTGACCATGTTGAAACTTTATCAGAATGTTTGTCTTGATGATATGTAGGTCAAGTTCGAACATGGGTCACATCGGGTCAAAAAGTAGGTCACTAGGTCAAATTGAAGGAAAATCTTGTTAACACTCCAGAGGCTGCAATTTTTGCTTCAGCAGTTTGAAATTTTGTCAAAATGTTTGTCTTAAAAATATCTAGATCAAGTTCGAATATGGGTTATGCCGGGTCAAAAACTAGGTCACTAGGTCAAATTGAAGGAAAATCTTGTTAACACTTTGGATGCCGCAATTTTTGCTTCAGCAGCTTGAAATTTTGTCAGAATGTTTGTCTTAAAGATATCTAGTTCAAATATGGGTCATATTGGATCAGAAACTAGGTCACTAGGCCAAATTGAGGGGAAATCTTGTTAACTCTGTAGAAGCCGCATGTTTTGCTTCAGCGGCTTGAAATTTGGTCAGAATGTTTGTCTAAATGATATCTAGGCCAAGTTCGGATATGGGTCATGCCGGATTAACAACTAGGTCACTAGGCCCAATTGAAGGGTAATCTTGTTAACACTCTGGATACTGCATTTTTAATTTCAGCATGATAAAACTTTATCAGAATGTTCTTCTTGATGATATGTAGGTCAAGTTTGAATATGGGTCATGCTGGGTCAAAAACTAGGTCACTAGATCAAATTGAAGGAAAATCTTGTGAACACTTTGGATGCCGCATTTTGTGCTTCAGCAGCTTGAAATTTGGTCAGAATGTTTGTCTGAATTATATCTAGGTCAAGTTCGAATATGGGTCATATTGGATCAGAAACTAGGTCAATAAATGAAAATATTGTTCAAACTCCGGAGGCCGCATTTTTACTTTGAGCAAGTTGAAACTTTGTCAGAATGTTGTCTTGATGATATCTAGTCCATGTTGGAATATGGGTCATATCAGGTAAAAAGATATAGATCACTAGGCCAAATGAAGGAAAATATTGTTAACACTGTGGAGGTTGCATTCAGAATAATTGTCTTGATGTGTTTTGCATTGCAGTAAATTGTATAATTAAGGTGAGCGATCCAGGGCCATCATGGCCCTCTTGTTTAAATATTACTTGTGGGGAGACTGGCTAGATATTACCATTACTCATAATAATAAAGTGAGAGTCTAAAACACTGACAAATTGAGTAGATCAAGATCAGAAGACAATATTGCTCTAAACTGGGTATGCACAATGTACTCTAAAACATTTTTCAGTTCATACTTCTAGTGTCAACATATATTTCAAAATTCATACATCAACCTTCAACAACAAATAAATTAATAATATGGTTTCTGTTCATGATTGGGGTTTAATGCCATTTCAACAGTAATTTTGTTATATCCCAGCAACAGTTTGCTTATACATAATACAATTTCATTAGTTAGGCTATGAAAATGTGCCTTGCCTATACAGGCAATCCACCATGACCTGCGGTGGGCAGGAAACAAAACTGCTTTTTTAAAGCAGCATAGCAGCAGTTCTAGTTATTCACTCATGCAAGCAATCAGAACTGCTGCAGGGCTGTTTCCTTGATGCGGTATTTTCATTTGTTAACTTTCCATAATAAACACATCAGAGAAATGAATTACAGACCTGCCAATGCATAAATGATTGTATCATGTATCCAGTGACCACTTGAAAACATCAATAACTCTCTACAATAAACATCAGTCTGAGCATGCATTTGATCTGAAGATCTGATCAATCAGATCAAGTTGCACAGAGGTGTAGGTTGGTCTGAATCTATGCTAGTCACAAAGACCATCAGTCTGGCTCTCACAGAATGACACTCAAATATGCTATTGAAACTGTTTCATATTGTGCATAAAGAAAAACAGCAAACAGTGTCTGTACACATGCATATCCATTGGCAAAAAATGAAGACCCAGTGTAGTGAAACATGCAGGTTCACAACATAGGAACAAATTCAAGTTTTATGTCATTCAAAATGAACATGTTACTCACAATGTTTATCTGTAGAGCATTACAAGCACAGTAACTCTGTCACATAAGTTTTGCTTGTGATTTGAACTCTCATAAAAAAAGCACGGAAAGGGACAACTTTCCCAACTTTGATTAAATATGTTTTCAATTAAATTGTAAAAAATCTTTTTCTTGTTTTTTGAAAGTTTTGTCATTATTATTTAAGACGGACATTATATACTAGAATAGCCAACTGACTATCATTTGAAAAAGTGTTTCTTATTTAAACCTTTCCCACTTGCATGTATACGTAATTGCAGCCGACGACTTTTGAAAACATTGATGCAGAAGAAGAAATTGCTCATAACAAGCTTTCTCCTTTTGCAACAATGTTTTCAACTATATTCAATGATTACACTTCCAATAAATGTGATTTTCTGTATCTTTGCTCAGATTTTTTTTAATTCGTCTGCTGCAGAGTTTTTATATTGTGGGGTGGGTTGTGATTTGTTAAAGGGCAAGCAGGATTGGGAATTGAGTGTTGCACTTATCCTAATGAAACACTCGCCTGCCTGTGCATGTTTTAGCTTAACTTAACTTGTTAATGTTCTTTCCATCATCAACTTAGTCATCTGTTAGTAATCAACTCTATGAACGAAATAATCGCGTCAAAATCATAACGAACAAACTGTCAAAATCTAATTTTGAACTGTGTAATACAAATTTAGAATAAAAGGATGAATCAGTTATGTTGTAACAACCAATATCCGCGGGTCATTTACCTGATTTTGGCTGAAAGAAATGATCGATTTCTTGCAAGATTTATTCGTTATTCGTTCTGCCTATTATAATCAAATTATTCTAAACGCTTTATAAACAAGTGATTTAAAGCGCTCAAATCATTTGATGAAATTTGTTTCTTTAGACGCGGACCTTGTCGAAAGCACCTATCCAAAATGCAAGTCATCGTTAATCGTTGTCGAAGGAATAGATGGACTGAGAGAAAGAGAAAGAAAAGGCTTAGCAATGCATACTATCTTTATGAATAAGGACATGAACGAATATGTATGGACTAGCGCCTAGAATTTCGTACTAGCCGATCCTTCATTCCACTCGCTTATGCTAGCGGGCGAGTGGATGTTTACATCTCTGCCGAGAGTGAAGAAAGGGTTACAATTTACAAAGGGTAATTGCGCGGTGCAGTGCTATATTGGCGTAGTGATATCTAAATAATTGTGTACACTTTAAATATGATATTTACACTTACACTTAAGACTTGTTATTTTCTATTATAAGCTTGAATAATCGGATTTTTTTTCGTTACTCTATGTTTGCTTTTGTGAGCATTCGTAAATTAGTCAAACCAAAAATTGCACTTAATTGTTGGTGGTGAAGGGCATATACATCACGTGACTTCAAACTCACTATGACTATGGCAGCCTCTGCGCATGCGCAAGTCTACCAAAAAATGTCATGTAAACAAAAAAATATCTTTGGAAACTTTGTTCAACAATTTATGAGCAAGATGTCAAAGTTCATACACCAACCTTAAACTAAACATACAATGATTCTATTTATAATTGAGATTTAAACCATTTCAACAGTATAAACTTCAGTTATATCCCAGCACAGTTCACTTATACATGATACAAGGTTTTTCAAATCAGTACTAGGTTAAAAAAATCTGCTGTGAGCGGTCAAAAAGGCTGGCACACCTAGTTTTACCAGATAAGAGGCATGTTTACCCTTTCCCACATACAACAAATCAGCAGCAGACAACTTTGATAACATTTGGGTAAAAAACATAGAAAGTCTCTATAAATGTAGGTATACTTACTGAAAACAGAAACTGTTGAAAACATTGTAACAAAAGAAGAAATTGCTCAATTTGAACAAATTCTCCTTTTATCATGATAATTTCAAAAGTCGATTTCTGCAGAAGCATAAGAATCGTCTCAGGTCTGTATGTGAGTAACAGTGCTCTGTGAAAACCAATCTGATCTTACAGCAGACTCATGATAGTCGAACAAAGGTAAACAATTGGAACAGGTTGATAGGCTCTGCTTTCCAAATGAGTTTGGGACATTTTTTTTAAAGATCTAGCAAGTGCATATGGATCACACTTATTCTGCATTACAGCCTTACTAAATCACTTTTGAAAATACTTCTTGAATTGAGTAGTTAAAAGAGTTTTTTCAGTAAATTGTACAACTGGTTTCCTTCATGTTTTTCTTATGGTTTATGTCCGACCATCTTTGTACAAAATGGGAAACCGTTTCCTGAATTTTCACCATGCATCGTCATCCTCAATTATGACATAGACATTCACATTCCTATTTTCTATCTCGAGCACAAGACAGCGCGCCACATCTGGGTTTAAAAGCTTTAGAACTACCATGCCAGTTTCTTCAACAATGATGGATGGGCATTGATTCACCTTTACTTTCATGAAAGCTACATTGTCTACAGTCTTTAGATCTAAGTCCAAATGCAACACATTTTCCTGACTTGTTTCCCACTGGAGTGGCTATTATAGCTCCATTCCGATCCACCCTTCTGCGAACCCATGTCATATCTGAATTGAATATATGGAGTCTTGTCTACAGTACTGAAAAATAAAACAAGAGGTTGATAAATACCTGGCTTTGATATAATGTTAACTAAATCATATTGCAATCTGCTAAAGACATATAAACACATGTGTTTATATGTCTCTGAATCTACAAAGTTTATTCAGAAGAGAAGAATTTTAAATTAATTTCAATTAAATAATTATGAAAGAATATTTTTTGTGTATGTTTTATTTCTAAAGTGTTTTTTCTTGACCCAAATTGGAGCCCAATTCACAATCAAAAGACACCGTTTTTTCACAAAAGTAGGCCTAAATTTCACAAAAGCCGACTTTCATCACATTTTACATGTCACTATTTTCATAATTGAAAGGGAACTGGTCACATTATAACTTAGGTGTAAAAAACACACTGATTTCTACAGGCTTTGTTTTATAGGGTATTATGCTGTTTTCAACATTATTTCAGTTATATCACAGCGTTAGTCCACGTTTCTGTACTAGGAATGCTATTTTTTATTTTGACTGTTCGCATCCTAGACGGCGATATATTGAGACGAGTCCCTATAGAGACTTGTCACAGCGACAGTTTACTTATTCATGAATCTTTGGTAAAATTCCTTGAAATTTAACTGAATGTGTTCAATTTGCTAATAATATCAAAATAAAAACCAGTTAAATGACAGTCGAGACATGGGTTCTGCACATCGCCTTGATGAGGTGAACATGTGACCCAAGTTTCATGAAAATCCTTCATGCCGTCTTGGAGATATGGAGCGGACACGATTTCGGACAGACAGACAGACAGACCCCAAGGACAAAATCAATATATCTCCCCTGTATACAGGGGGAGACATAATTAGTGTATTCAAACAAACAAATCTGCTTGTCAAGGTCTTGGTTTGTAATACTCGTTTCATTTAAAAATACGCATACGAGCCACGCGGGATACCATCAATGACAGAGAGCGGTTTTTTAAAAAAATCGCGCGTTAATCTCGCAGTAAACAAGCAAGATGGCCGCGGCTTCGCAATTTTAACATGATTGCAGTAAATATATGAATTTAACATATTTAAATTCAATATCGGGTGCCTCGTCAAGTATTTATATATACATATGTTGTAAGATCAGTTTAAAAGTGTTACATTATAAATGTTGGGGACGAAAAAGGTAGATGGAAGCGTCTGAAAGACATCACTGGTGCAAATTTATTGGTGATAAATTTGAATTTTATCACGTGACCTCGATCACATGGGTCTCTGATCACATGACCTGACAGGTGCTCGCAAGAGGGAATTCCACGGTGTTTTTAAACGGGGAAACACGGAGCGGACGTTTTCTTAACTGCTTATTTTCTAAGAAGTAATGAAATAGAAGACATGTACGACCTTTTACATCCTTCCGTTACATATATATTGACATATTTTGGATAATTCGAAAAAGTATAAAAAACAACGATTTTTGATTAATATGGAGTTCAGTCCCTTTAAACCCTAATCAATCAATCAATCTTATTATGCCCCCTTCGAAGAAAAGCGGTATATCGCTTTGCACTTGTTGGTCGGTTGGTGTGTCCGTCGGTCGGTCCGTCTGTAGACCAAAGCTTGTCCGATAATGTTTGACAAACATCTCTTGTTGTTTTTAGCTCACCTATGCACGAAGTGCAAGGTGAGCTATTGGGATCACATTTTGTCCGGCGTCCGGCCGTCGTGCGTCGTCAACATTTGGGCTTGTTAACACTACAGGCTACATTTTGCATCCAATCTTCATGAAAGTATATCAGAACGTTCATCTCCATAAAATCTTGGACAAGTTCGAAACTGGGCCATATGAGATCAAAAACTAGGTCACTAGGTCGAATTGAAGGGAAATCTTGTTAACACTCTGGAGGCCACATTTTCAACTTGAGCAGGTTGAAACTTTATCAGAATGTTTGTCTTGATGATATGTAAGTCAAGTTAGAACATGGGTCACGTCGGGTCAAAAAGTAGGTCACTAGGTCAAATTGAAGGAAAATCTTGTTAACACTCCAGAGGCCGCAATGTTTGCTTCAGCAGTTTGAAATTTTGTCAGAATGTTTGTCTTAAAAATATCTAGGTCAAGTTTGAATATGGGTTATGCCGGGTCAAAAACTAGGTCACTAGGTCAAATTGAAGGAAAATCTTGTTAACACTTTGGATGCCACATTTTTTGCTTCAGCAGCTTGGTATTTGGTCAGAATGTTTGTCTTAAAGATATCTAGGTCAAGTTCAAATATAGGTCATATTTGGTCAGAAACTAGGTCACTAGGCCAAATTGAGGGAAAATCTTGTTAACTCTGTAGAAGCCGCATGTTTTGCTTCAGTGGCTTGAAATTTGTTCAGAATGTTGAGCTGAATGATATCTAGGCCAAGTTTGAATATGGGTCATGCCGGGTCAAAAACTAGGTCACTAGGCCAAATTGAAGGAAAATCTTGTTAACACATTGGATGCCGCATTTTTTGCTTCAGCAGCTTGAAATTTTGTCAGAATGTTTGTCTTAAAGATATCTAGGTCAAGTTTAAATATGGGTCATATTGGATCAGCAACTAGGTCACTAGGCCAAATTGAGAGAAAATCTTGTTAACTCTGTAGGAGCCGCATGTTTTGCTTCAGCGGCTTGAAATTTGGTCAGAATGTTTAGCTGAATGATATGTAGGCCAGGTTCGGATAAGGGTTATGCCTGGTTAAAAACTAGGTCACTAGGCCAAATTGAAGGGTAATCTTGTTAACACTCTGGATACTGCATTTTTAATTTCAGCATAATGAAACTTTATCAGAATGTTTTTCTTGATGATATGTAGGCCAAGTTAGAATATGGGTCATGCTGGGTCAAAAACTAGGTCACTAGATCAAATTGAAGAAAAATCTTGTGAATACTTTGGATGCCACATGTTTTGCTTCAGCAGCTTGAAATTTGGTCAGAATGTTTGTCTGAATTATATCTAGGTCAAGTTCGAATAGGGGTAATATTGGATCAGAAACTAGATCAATAAAGGAAAATATTGTTCAAACTCCGGAGGCAGCATTTTTACTTTGAGCAAGTTGAAACTTTGTCAGAATGTTGTCTTGATGATATCTAGTCCATGTTGGAATATGGCTCATATCGGGTAAAAAAAATACAGATCACTAGGCCAAATGAAGGAAAATATTGTTAACTCTGTGGAGGTTGCATTCAGAATAATTGTCTTGATGTGTTTTGCATTGCAGTACATTGTATAATTAAGGTGAGCGATCCAGGGCCATCATGGCCCTCTTGTTATATTGAATGATAATATATAAATATTTTTTTAGATCTTTCACAGAAGTCAAATTGCGCCTGGCAATGTGAATAAGTTTGCTGTATAAGAAATTAACATGCCTTACAACTTACAAGTGTTTTATTTGTAAAGCTCACATAAAGGGTCACAGTTTTGTTATACAATTGAAGAAAAATGTGCCAGGAGAAGTCCTGTTAGCAGAAAACAATGTAACACTACCATTGTATTTCTTTCTCATAAGGCTTATCCCAACAACAAAAACCTTATTCTTATATATAGTCTTTCCACTCAATTTTGTGAAAACTTCCTAGCCTATTGGTTATGTGAAATTCAACGTGCGAAATTGCAAAATTGTGAAAAAAACCGATGCGCAAGATCGTAAAATGATGAAGAAAATATTACAAAAATGTTATGAAATATAATTGACATGGCAATATATTCTGCAAAACTGAACTTTGGTCAATAACCCTTTCACACCTTTTTTGACGCGTCGGCATCAGACAACTTTTGAAAAATTGAGACGAAAGGAGAAATTGCTCAAGATGAGCAATTTCTCCTTTTGCCACAATGTTTTCAACCTTTTTTCATGCAGTATTTATACCTACAATTATAGAAATTTTCCATAATTTTGATAGACATTTTCAAAGTTGTCTGCTGCAGATTTGCTGTATGTGGGAAAGGGATAAGGGGCTTTAATCATACATGGTCTAGTGGTCAACATTCACACAAAAACATCAGCATATTTTGAATATTTTGTATTTTTCGACATTTTCTTAACCCTTTCCCTAACCCTTTCCGTCATATTGATGCTTTCTGACTCCTCTGCAGCAGATGGCTGTTTGTAAACATAGTGACAAAAGAAGAAATTGCTCAAAACAAGCAATTTCTCATTTTTCCACAATGTTTTTTTTACAATTTTAGTCATAGGTTCCATTCAATAAAAGAAATTTCCCATTTTATTTGACAAAATATGTTCAAAGTCGTCTGCTGCAGAATTGTTGTATGAGGGACAGGGTTAATCTTTCAAGATGGACATAACATACTAGTGTGTGAAATTTGTAAAATATACATGAAGAAAGGCCTATGGACGAACAGTTGAATAAAATAGTGTATAAAACTAATAGAACTTTTAAATATATTCACTATTTTCAACCATTTATGTGCATTCAGTATTAAAATCAGAACAGTTTGATGTTGGAAATGGGTCAGAGGGTGGGGTTGAAACTTCCATTGGTTCTGGTTCTAGGGACTTAGTCTCCGCGAGATCCAAAGAAATATTTGTGGTAGAAATGGAATGATCAACAGTGAGGTTCAATTTTATCGGTGGATTCAGACAAGGTTTGCTCTGTCGACTCATCAGCGTCGCCTAAGTCAAACGTTGTCTCGTATTGATAACAAAAGCCGGACCATTTACAGATTTAAAAAAAAACCAAGCAAACTTTTCTGTGATGTGTCCAAAGCCTTTTTAACCAGGTTTTCCAAAGGAAAAATCTGGTTATTAGTTTGGCGAAGTCGGCGGGCGGACGGGCGGGCGTCAACTTTCCTTGTCTGGACCATAACTCTGCCATGCATAGAGATATTTTCAAATAACTTGGCACAAACATGCACCATATCAAGACGATGTGCCAAATGCAAAAAAAAATCTGTAGATTCAAGGTCAAGGTCACAGTGATAAGAAATAGACTTTAATTGAACTTTTCTTGTCCGGACCATAACTGTGTCATGCATAGAGATATTTTCAAATAACTTGGCACACACATGCACCATATCAAGACGATGTGCCAAATGCAAAAAAAAATCGGTATATTCAAGGTCAAGGTCACAGTGATAAGAAACAGACTTTAATTGAACTTTTCTTGTCCGGACCATAACTGTGTCATGCATAGAGATATTTTCAAATAACTTGGATACAAATATGAATTATATCAATATGATGTGTCACATGCAAAACTTTTGTCTGTAGCTTCAAGGTCAAGGTCACAGTGACAACAAATAGACATCAGTTGAACTTTTCTTGTCCGGACAATAACTTTTTCATCCATAGAGATATTTTCAAATAGCTTAGAACAGATATACACCATATCAAGACGCTGTGTCATATGCACAATGTCTGATCTGGGTCCGAGGTCATGAAACATACTCAATTTAAGCATGTTATCATAATTATTATGTCTCCCCCATTACATGGGGGTGACATATTGTTTTTGCCCATTCCGTCCGTCCGTCTGTCACACTTGTTTCCGCTCAATAACTGAAGAACGCTTGGGCATAGGAACTTCATACTTGGTATGCAGGTTGGTCATGACCAGTAGCTGACAGCTATTGATTTTTATGTCAAAAATACATTACCAGTCATTTATTACCTGATATATACATCTCCTAACCCTTAATTCATCCAGAAAAAGAACTCGCCTAGCGTATCCCTCACGCCTGTGTGATATACACGGTCACCGGTAAATACCGGCGCACGAGGTCAACGTGTCACTTTTAGTTTCCTGGACACACCGACCTACAGGCTTGAATTTATTTTCATTTTTCTAAATTTATTTTCGTTGTCTAGTTAAAGCTTTCGCTTTAACGGGTCAATTCATTCAGTTAAACTGTACATTTACTTCTTGAACTTGAACTTTGTTTATTTATTGTTTGTGTTTAAGTTGTGTTTTTTTGTAGTAACAACTAGCTGAGAGCCGCGGGTGGTTACCCCACCCACTATTTCAGTTACGAGTCGGGTCTTGAATGACCGTGCATTAATTTTTCAATTAATTTTCAACGGTGAGATTTCCCGATCCGGTAGCGATAATATTGTTTATCGCCTTTGTTGTTGTTTTGTATAATTACATAGACATTTGGAGAATATTTAAAAAATATTTTTTCATTGAATTACGTCCGTAAAAACGAGTAGTGAAATAAAAGAATAGAAAATATTATTTTTTGTTTTTGAACTTCGTAATTTGATTTTGTATTTATACTATGTCACATAATGGTGAACAGAGGCGTGGCTCATGCGGTCATTTAGTGGCCTTGTGGGACACGCACTCTTCCTGCATTGCGTGCACTAAGTGCACAAAGGATTCACCATGTGAGTTCTGTTCGTTATGGTCGGCTTCCGTTTGGAAACAGGCCATATCGAGGAGGACTCACAAAAGCCGTAAGAGTAAAACTGTTCCTTTGAAGAAGAAGGTAAGTATTAGCTCTACGAGCGAAGGGGAATTCGAGGGTTTTTCCCCAACAGACTCCACGACTGGGTTGATTAGACGGAAAGACAGAGCTTTTCAATCTTCAGTCAAGACATACGCCTCTGTAACAGCCACGACGGGACCGTCTCGAAGTTCGGAGGAACGTATGATATCGTCTGGTCAAAAACAGACGACTGGTGTTAGTGCTGAACCTTCGGGTGAGGCAATGGGGCATTCTCAGGGAAACCTAACAGAATGGCCCCCTCTTTCACCACACTCAGTTGATAGGCATTCTTCGGAAGCCTACAGCAGAGTTCCAAATTACCCGGTCGGCGGGCAGAATTTGGGGACCGGTGATGGAGCATTACAATTGCCTATCATTGGTCCACAGGGTGATGCTTCCGAGCAAAACCCTTATGACTCCGGGCGACCGGGTACCGGGCAACCGGGTTCCGGGAAACTGGACAGTCATATTACCTTGGTTAAATCGGGCACCGGGCAACCGGGCACCGGGCAACCAGGCAGTCATTTTGAAATGACGAGACCGGTCACCGGGCAACCGGGCAATCATTCTAGAATGATACGACCAGTCACCGGGCAACCAGGCAGTCATTCTGAAATGACTAGACCGGGCACCGGGCTGCATGAAGCGACCGGGCATTCTGTCAGTCAATTCAGCATGACTAATCCATACACCGGGAATGAGGACATGGGTCATTCATTTCACGATGAATGGGAGAATCAGCAAGGCAGTCATTCATACATGACTCGACCTGCCACCGGTCAACCAGGTACCGGGCAACCCGGTACCAGGCAACCGGGATCAGTGCGTCTCGATCGGATAGATACACGTTATCATTCTTTCGCAGCACAGCCTGATTATTTGGATATTCAGAACACTGGTTTACCAGGTTTTAATAACCAACCTGCTGACATAGATTACGGAGAGTACATATCGAGAAAATCATTCCGTTCTCCTAGGGGAACAGTGTATTATTCAAGAGATATTACTCCTCCACGTTACCAACCTTCATTACGAAGGAGTGATCGGTTCTATGACAGACAGGTTAGTGATGCCTACCGTGATCGTCAAATTCCTGAGTATAGGAATTTACGACTCCCGGAAGGACACCTCTCCAAGAGGCAGTCCTTTGAAAGGCAATCCCCCGATCGGAATATTGCTTGTTCCGTTAAGGGGAAGTCGAAAAGGTCACATACAGTGAGTTCGGCTCCGATGATTGACTCTGTGCAACATTTCTCTGCTGCGGATAGAAGGTTGAGTTCACATGATCGTCACCAGCTTATGGATTTATCAGAGAATGAATCCATTTCTGGATCGGAAATTGGTCAACCGGTGGGAAGTCCGGTTAAGCACAATACTTCTCGTCGTAGGCCTAGACAATCCTCCACTTCTTCGTCTGACGAAGAAACGGAAAGTCTATTACCTATAGAAGACGAGCCGGCTGCGGATCGTTGGTCCCTGCAGCAGGCTATTGAAGAAGTTTTTAGGGTAGTGCCTAGTACGCTCTGCCCTAAGATCGACGCTCCCCCACGTCGTAAAAACCTTTCAAGTTTGGAAGAACATAATGCGGAGATAGGAGGGTCTACAACTCCATTACAGTTACTTCCGCAGGCGAATAACTTGGGAAGGTTATTGGACCAACTGCAGTCCACCAGGTCATTAGACACTGTTGAGTCAGCCTGGTCGGTCCCACTGGCCATCTCTAAGGAATGGGTGTCTCCTAAGGCTTATGTAGCTTCGAAGGAGTTCTTTCCCGTTAAAGTGCCGGCCTTAGACGGAGATGCGTCCAATTTGGGATTAACTGCACCCACCTCAATCACAGTTAGTGCTAAACTGGTTGAGAGATGGGAGGCCAGAGCGCGTCTGGGAGTCATGGTGGCTTCACATGACGATCATTTCGCCATAGCTCTGGCACTTATACTTAAAGAGGAGAATGTCTCTAGCAGAGGGGCTAGCAGAATTCTGGAGGCTTTTGATACGGGGAATCGGCACCTGATGGCTCTGAATTTGCAGAACGCCACGGAAATGCTGTCCGCGAGGAGAGATGCGACACTTGTCAAATCCTCTTCTCTGCTACAAAATAGCAAGGACAGCTTAAGAGCCGCCCCCTTATCCTCCAATCTTCTCTTTGGTGGAAGGGTTGCTGCAGTGACTGTTACTGATTCGTCAGAACAATCCAGACGCCTTTCGGCGAGTGCAGTAAATGCTTTGTCACAGAGTCGTAAATACTCTGCACCGGCGGCTAAATGGACTAATACTAGGAAGCCCCCGGCGAAAAAGCAGAAACAGGAAGTGAAGGCTGTACCGCCTAAACAACCTCCTTCCACGGGCCGGAATTATGCTAAACCGAAGCCCCGTTTCACGGGAGCTAAGCCGAAGCATACTTCCAGGTATGGTACGGCTCCTAGGCCGCAGCCCTAGGGGTACGCACCTCTCTATGACTATCCCGAGGCCGGAGATTGCAGTAGGGGGCCGCCTGTCATTTTTCAGGGAAGAATGGGGGAGTATCACGGAGGATCATTGGATTTTATCCGTGATACAAGAAGGGTATCTAATTCCCTTCGTTTCCCCCCCTCCCATGACAAGCGTGCCCATCGATCTGTCGTCACGCCATCCGACCATGTCAGAAGTGATTACATCACTTCTGAAAAAGAAAGCCATAGAGAGGGTTCTCAACCCCAATACTCGGGGTTTCTACAGCCGTCTTTTTCTCGTTCCAAAAAAAGACGGTCGGTGGAGACCGGTGATAGATTTGTCAGCCCTGAATCTATTAATACCGGTCGAGAAATTCAAGATGGAGTCGGCCCGCTCCATCAGAATGGCTATTCGGAAGGACGACTGGGCGGTCTCGTTAGACCTCACAGACGCCTATTACCACATTCCGATCGCTTCCTCGTCGAGGAAATACCTTCGGTTTGTGGTAAATGGAGAAGTGTACCAATTCAGGGCACTTCCCTTCGGCCTCAAGTCCGCACCTCGAGTATTCACGAAGATTATAAATGCTGTGGGAGCCTTTCTACGAATGAACGGGCCCCAGCTTCTTCAATACTTCGACGACTGGCTACTCCACAGAGCAGATCGTTTAATTCTCCTTCACGATCTGTCTCTAGCCTGGCGGACCATTCTGCGATTGGGCCTTATTCCCAATACGCAGAAGTCGGACTTAGTTCCGTCAAAGAGGTTTACATTCGTAGGGATGACCTTTCTCACCGACCTAGCGGTGATTCGGGTCCCTTCGGACAGAGTCGATTCTCTTTTCCGGAAGATCAGACTCACTCTGGACCAGGCTATGGTAACAGCCCGGTCCATGCTGTCACTTCTGGGGTCCCTGAGTGCAGCAACCGACCTAGTCAGTATAGGCAGGCTCCACATGCGGCCCCTTCAGTATCTTTTTCTATCCCGGTGGCGTCCGTCTGTGGACTCACTGGAACAGGAGATAGCTCTGACGGATTTCTTCAAGTCACACCTTCGGTGGTGGCTGGATCCGTTAATCTATCTACAAGGGGTGCCCTTGATCACATCACCTCCGGATCTGTACCTTTTTACAGATGCCAGTGCTGTGGGTTGGGGAGCTCATTTAGAGCCACAGGGCCTAACAGCCCAGGGCATGTGGACAGCGGAGGAACGTTGTTTGCACATAAACAACTTAGAATTGAGAGCAGTCCTGCTAGCTCTCAAACAGTTCTCTGCCTCCGTTGCGAACACAACTGTTTTATTGTCGACGGACAATACTACTGTTGTGTCCTACATTCGCAGGCAAGGAGGAACGCACTCCCATCTACTCTTTCTGGAGACATGGAAGTTACTCCTTTGGTGCCAGGCGACGTCGTTAGTAGTCTTAGTAAAACACGTCCCCGGCCATTTGAATGTCTTAGCGGACAGTCTATCCCGCCAAAACAAAGTTCTTCCGGCGGAATGGACACTGAATCAGAGTGTAGTAAACTCTGTATTCATGCGGATCGGGACACCACTGGTGGATCTTTTCGCCACCAGAGTCAACCATCGGCTGCCACTTTATGTGTCACCGATGTACGATCCTGCAGCCTGGGCAGTGGACGCACTGACCCTCGATTGGGACCGTCTATTCGGGTACGCGTTTCCCCCGTTCATTCTGGTCCCGATCGTACTACAAAAGGTTCTTCGTTCTCAACAGTGCAGAATCCTGTTGATAGCGCCATTTTGGCCCCAGAGGTCTTGGTTCAACGACCTCCTGGCCTGCCTGTCGGCACAACCAGTACGTCTTCCTCTTCAAGACGACCTTCTGTTTCAGCAACCGGGGCGGCATCTTCATACCAACCCGGCAATGCTTCATCTTCACGCTTGGACATTATCAAGCGATCGATCCGAGAGAGAAACTTTTCTCAAAAAGTTGCCTCTCGCATCGCTCAATCCAGAAGACGATCCACTAGAATCGTCTATGATTCCAAGTGGACAGTCTTCTCAGATTGGTGTCATGCTAGGTCGATCAATCCTGAGTGTCCCTCTGTAGCTAGGATTGCCGATTTCTTTCTTTTTCTTTTTGAAGATAAAGATCTAGCTGTTAGCACAATAAAAGGTTATCGTTCAATGCTTTCGAATACGCTTAAGTTCAAAGGGGGAGAGAGTATTGGTGCTAATCCATTTCTCTCGGAACTTATGCGATCATTCGAACTAGATAAACCCGTTTGTAGGAGTTTAACTCCAAAATGGGATTTATCTTGCGTTCTTTGGTCTCTTACAAAGGCGCCGTACGAACCTCTGTCTTCTGCTTCGTTAAAATTTTTAACTTACAAAACTGTCTTTCTTCTTGCCTTTGCGACCGCGCGTCGTAGAAGTGAGTTGCATGCGCTTTCAGTAGAAACGGGCTTTATCAGATTCAATGAATCTGATGGCTCGTTCACTCTACTTTGTCAGTCAGGTTTTTTAGCCAAGAACCAGTTACCTTCGGTCCTTCCTAAACCAATCACGGTTCCCAGTCTTTCTGCGAGCTGTGGTCCGTTGGATGCCGACAGACTTCTATGTCCCGTTAGAGCTCTTAAGCTTTACCTTAAGAGAGTTAAAGGGACAAGGGGCCGTAGGAAGAGGTTGTTTCTCCCTCTGATAGGATGTAAGGATATATCAGCGGCTTCTATTTCCCGCTGGATATCCTGTACAATTAAGTTAGCCTACACTAATCTTTCAGTTCGCGATCTCTCGTTTTTACGGATTCGTCCACATGAAATTAGAGCACTCTCCGCTAGTTGGGCCTTTTCCAACAATGTGCCTTTAGAGGATATTCTTCGTGCCGCGGTATGGAAATCTCAATCGACTTTTTCAAATTTCTACCTGCGATCTATGTCTAAGCAAACTGAAAATCTTCACTCTCTGGGGCCACTGGTGGCGTCTCAGCGAGTTATATGCTAAATTACATATTAGACACAACAATAAAGTACTTAACGATTGAAATTTATCAATCCATTCCCCTACTTTCACAGGCTGTTGTGTCTCAGTACTAAGTAAATAAATTAAATAAAAATAACTACAATGTGCTGCATTACCTGTAGGACTAGAAGTGTTGGCAGATGCCTCCCGACCGATGCTGAAAAGTCATCAGGTAATAAATGACTGGTAATGTATTTTTGACATAAAAATGAAGTTTTTAAAGTAAAACATATTTTTATTAGAAAATACTTACCAGTCATTTCATATTCCCGCCTCCCAACCCCGCGTCGTCAACCAACACTTACTTGAAAACTAAAAGTGACACGTTGACCTCGTGCGCCGGTATTTACCGGTGACCGTGTATATCACACAGGCGTGAGGGATACGCTAGGCGAGTTCTTTTTCTGGATGAATTAAGGGTTAGGAGATGTATATATCAGGTAATAAATGACTGGTAAGTATTTTCTAATAAAAATATGTTTTACTTTAAAAACTTCATTTTAATAACAGAAGGTCAAAGGTCAAGGTCATGGTGACCTTGTGATGTAAAAAAAATAGTTTCCGCTCAATAACTGAAGAATGCTTTGGCTGAGGAACTCCATACTTGGTATGCAGGTCGGCCATGCCTAGTAAAAGACCCCTATTGATTTTGAGGTCAGTACGTCTAAAGTCAAGGTCACAGTGACCATGAGCTTGAAAGGTCACAGTGACAATGAGCTGATAAATAGTTTTTGCTTGGGCCAAGGAACTTCATACTTGATGTGCAGGTTGGTCACCACCAGCAGATGACCCCTATTCATTTTAATGTCACTAGGTCAAAGGTCAAAGTCACAGTGGTCAAGGTCACATCCGTCAAAGTGACAATGAGCTGAAACATTGTTTTTGCTTAATAACTGTAGAATGCTTTGGCCATGGAAGTTAATACTTGGTGTGCAGGTTGGTGACCACCAGTAGATGACCCCTATTGATTATGAGGTCACTAGCTTAAAGGTCAAGGTCATGGTAACCTTCAGCTGAAAAATGGTTTCCTCTGAATAACTAAAGAATGCTTATGTTGAGGAACTTCATACCTGGTGTGCAGGTTGGTCCTAACCAGTAAATGACCTTTATTGAATTTGTTTGATTTTGAGGTCACAAGGTCAAATGTCGAAGGTCACGGTAACCTTCAGCTGAAAAATGTGTTTTACTCAACAACTCAAGAACGCTTATACCCAGGAACTTCATAATTGGTGTGCAGCTTGGTCATAAGCTGTAGATGACCCCTATTGATTTTGATGTCAGTAGGTCAAAGACCAAGGTCATGGTAACCCGCAGCTGAAAAATGGTTTCCGCTCAATAACTGAGGATTGTCAAGGTCGCGGTGACCTTTGGCTGAAAAATGGTTTCCGCTTAATAACTGAAGATTGCTTGGGCCCAGGAACTTCATACTTGGTGTGCAGGTTGGTCACCAGCAGCAAATGACCCCTATTGATTTTGAGGTCACTAGGTCAAAGACTAAGGTCATGGTAACCCTCAGCTGAAAAATGGTTTCCGCTCAATAACTGAGGATTGTCACTGTTGCTTCATCTCCAGTCCAAAACTAAAAAATTCATCTCCATCATTTTTTTTCCTCCCCTACGACCACACAAATGGGGAGACAAGCGCTTTTTCAAAAAAGCAATCTCTAGTTACTATTGTAGTTACACACTTAGATTACAAGGCTAGGAAATTGGCTTGTTGCAAAGTAGAATTCAGTTACAAACTAAAAGTAGATTTTATTTTCCAAACTTTGTCCTCTAGCTAACAGAGTTTTTTTTTAGTTTGAGCATCATGCTCAACTTTAGCATCATGCTCAAACTAAAAATGCTTCGTAACCATGACGACAAACTCCAAACATGGATTTTATTCTCATCGTTGGTTTGTAATTTCACCCTATTTTGCAATGAGCATATTTCATAAACTTGTAACTCAAGCATCTAACTTCAACAACAATATTTCTATTACATGCTCAAATAGAGTAAGTTTCATAACCTCGGACCCTGGATCTAGCCTTTTTGCAAAGGCATAAACGCGTTGCTATCAAGTAAAGGGTTAAGGCAGATCACTGATTATCAACCTGGCATTAGGGATCCTAAAATGTGGCTGCTTACAACAAAAGGTTGCTTAATATCTGTTATCTATTATAATTATGTTCTTAATAAATGAGGCCATCAACACACGATTGTCTGTATTGAACTGATATTTGTTAGATAAAATTGTGATATATTTAATTGACAAAGTAATTATGATTATTCATCAAGAGAAATATTCCCTGTTACTTGAATTACTAGCTTTGATTAACTATAAACAGAAAGATTTGACAGATCTATTAATTCTTAATCAAACACCTTCGGTCCTTCCATTATAGAAAACCTGGTTTCGTGGAATTTCCATGTCTTGTTTAAACGCTTGACGCAGTACTTTCCATTATGCGACATGGTTTGTTTTGAATTTTAAGATCAGGGTAGTTAATTTTCACACAAGCCGAAATCATTATATAAGGCGGCAAATCATTGGCTGTAATTTTCCTTTTTATCCAATCAGAATCGAGGTTTTAGTGAAAGCGAATGACTCATATGACGCATACGGACAAAAACCGAAACAATCAAATAAAACTGAGGATGCGAGTGTCAGAAAAGTTACGATTGTTTATCTACCGCATAAAAAGGAAATTCACAAATGCAAGCGTACATTTCATTTGTTTGTTATGTGAATTTTGTCTTTCATTTGTGAATATTTTCTGCAACATTGTGAACATATATGGCTTTTTCAAATTGTGAAGTAGCCAAAGATCGGCCTGTAATATAGTAGGTGGAAAGGCGCTGTATAGGTATAATGTATGAGGCTCTTTTCAGTGCCTTATGGAAACATGCTCTAAATTATATTCATGGCAAACATTATTTTAGTTTGCATGACACTTTTGCTAGTTTAATGAATATGGTATGCATGCCGTCAAATTTTGCAATTTGCAAAATCTGAAATGTTGTTTCTATAGCAACCAGTTTTCATAAAATATTCCAATGTTTGAACTGCTTTTGCAAAACCCTGAAAATACTATTGCATCATTTTATAATGTCATTTCACTGTGTACCTTAAGAATCCATCGTTTGTGCTATGAACAAACATTGAAATATGGAGTATTAAGGTTGAAGTGCCTGTATTTTGTAATGATGAGATGCTTGACGTTAATATTGATGGCATACATTGTCTTATTTTGTCATGAAAGTGTATGAATAATATTGAATATTGTATATATATGAACTGAAATATGCAATTTTCAAAATCTCTAAAAATGATTTTTAAGTCAAAACTGTACAGTATTTTGTAGTATAAAAGCACACTTTCAGAATGAATAAATAGAAAGTAATTTTCTGAAATTGTATATTTTAGTAGTTGTTTATGAAGCCATTATTTTAATGGGAAGAAATGCTCGCATGGACCTAAAATCACTTTTCCTGGTTTGCAGACAATCTGAAGTTTCTGAAAATATGCATAACTCAACCGCATTTCGGCCTATTTTGTCAGGAAAAGTCACAATTAAATTAAAATACATTGAATCCAGGCCTGTACCTCAAATGTCAAGGACCCACTAAGAGGTCAAGATCACAATGAGTACTGTTTGATAGGACTGTACATTGTCTGTCTAACATCTCAACCATGCATCATAGGATTCCCAAATTACAAGGTTAACATGTTCACCATGATTAGGTGGCATGTCGCGCACAAGACCCAGGCCTGTACCTTAAAGGTCAAGGTCACACTTAGATGTCAAAGGTCAAAATGATTACTGTTTTATAGGACTACCTTTTCCGGCTCATATCTTAACCATGCATCATAGGATTCCCAAGTTACTGGGCACACATGTTCTTCATGATGAGGTGACATGTGGCACACAAGACATATACTTGTACCTCAAAGGTCAAGGTCACACTTAGAGGTCAATGCATCCGGTATGGGACTCTTGTTATGCTTGCAATACGACATTAACTTATTTCCTCTAGTTTACAGAGAGCTTGGTTACTATGTAAATAACATCAAACTCTAACTTAACACAACACATATATATCAAAACAAGCCGTTTTTCTTTTTTCGCCTTTTCATATTTTGCAAACTTCCGGCACTAGCTCGAAAACCCGAGGTCAGAGGTCAATCACTTTTGTAGCTCTTGAATAGCTCCATCAGATGGTGCAATACAATTGCCATTGAACGCTACCACTGCAGTGCTAGGGGCGATAGAAGTAAAAAATGACTGTAAAAATACCTTCTTTTTTTTTTAAAGGCTACCATTTAAATACAAAGGCCTAAATCAAAAATTGTTACGGATACGTTTTTTCTAAATATCTCGAAGTATCTTTAACCGAAGCTCTCCACATTAATAACTGTAGAAGATAGAAAAATTGTTTCGGTTCTTAAAACGAGGTTTTTTGCTAGCTGCATGGCAACTGCTATCTTTGGAAGGCTAGCATTTGAAAACAAAGGCCTAAATAAAAAATCATTAAGAATACGTTATTAGCTCAACTGGCTGAAAACCAGTCAGCCAGTCAAGCTTATGTCAGGGCGAATTGTCTTTCATGCGCGCATGCGTTAATTCTTTGCTTCAAACGACTTCTCCCTAACCACTTGGCCAATTAGAATGAAAATTCATAGAAAGCATCCTCTCAATGTCCTCTCCTAAATTCCTTCAAATTATTGGGATCCATGCAAAATTCTGGTTTCCACGGCAACCGAAAGAAAAAGATAGTGTAAACTTTAAAAAACTTCTCCAACGTATGTGTCTGGCCGGTTTCCAAATAATTTTGTAGAAGTGTTCCTTGGGTGACCCTCTATCAGGTTCCTTCAAGTAAAGTTGATTGGACGAAAAACATGGCCGCCAGTGGTCGGGGCTATTTTTGCCTTATATGGCTATAGTGAAAACTTAAAAAAACATCTCCTCAGAAAGTGTAAGGCCGATTTTCAAATAATTTTGTAGAAATATTTCCTGGCTGACTCTTTATCAGATTCCTTCAAGCCAAGTTGATTGGTCAAAAAACATGGCCAACAGGAGGCGGGGCTATTTTGCCTTATATGGCTATAGTGAAAACGTAAAAAGTCTTCTCCTCCGAAAGTGTTTGGCCAATTTTCAAATAATTTTGCAGAAATGTTCCTTGGGAGACCTAGTATCAGATTCCTTCAAGCCATGTTGATTGGTCAAAAAACATGGCCGCCAGAGGGCGGGGCTATTTTGCCTTATATGGCTATAGTGAAAACTTAAAAAATCTTCCTCTCCGAAAGTGTCGGGCTGATTTCAAATAATTTTGAAGAAATGTTCCTAGGGTGACCCTCTATCAGATTCCTTGAAGCCATGTTGATTGGTCAAAAAACATAGCCATCAGTGGGCGGGGATATTTGGAGATTTCAATGTTTGCCTTATGGCCGTGGAGCGATACTGGCCCTCTTGGGCCTCTTTCAGTCATATTACGGCGGCCAGTTCATCTACCAATGTATTTCCTGACATGTGGCAAAAGAAGAAATTGCTCATTGCAACAATGTTTTCAAAAGTCGTCTGCTGCAGAGGCGTCTAAATGCGTCTGTATGAAGAAAAGAGTTAAGTATGCAATTTGATCTCCTCTGTCAACAATTAAAAACCATTGAAGGTATTCTCCCATGACTTAACTCATATAAATTATTTTGTGGAGAGCATTCATGTAAACTCAATAAAACTATAACCCTTTCCCTCACGTGACAAGTCTGCAGCAGATGACTTTGAACATATTTTGTCAAAAAATAGAAAATCTCTATAATCAAATAGATAACCTATGATTAAAAGTGGAAAACATTGTGACATAAGGAGAAATTGCTTCTTTTGTCACTATGTTTTCAAAAAGCCTTCTGTTACAGAGGCGTCAGAAAGCGTCTTTATGAGGTAGAGGGTTAACTCATATGAAGTATTTTGTGGAGAGCAGTTGTTTAAACTTTATAGGAACATAAATCTGACTTTCCTGTATTATTTCAGCATTCATCTTGGTTAGCACCTTTAATTTCACTATTTAACGGTTGAATTGAATCTGATGGAAGAAATTGTTTGATAACTTAATACCGCATACAGATCGTTTTTCAACCCTTTCCCAAATACAAAAGTCTGTAGCATAAACCATTTTGGACAAATATGGAAAATCTCTTAAACCCATTACCAAAAAGGTTGTCGTCTTTTCAATCATCAGACAAACAATTTTATCAATGTAGAAAACTGAAAAATTTATATCGATAAAGAGTTTTGAGCAATTTCACCTTTTATTGCAATGTTTTTAAAAGTCCTACTTTAACCGGATTGTCTTGATTAGTCATCTGCTGCAGATGTGTGTGGGTGTTGATGTTTGTGAAATCATCTGAAGTCAAACATGTACCTAACATCTGGAAATTAAAAGTTTAATATTGATGCGAATTTCAAATATCATTTGAAAAGGATTACATGTTTGTTCTCAGATAGACCAAACTGACCTTGTTATGCAACAGTTCCCGCAGGTTATTTTGCTTCATATATTTCTTTAACCCTTTCCTTCAATTAGACGCTTTCTGACGCCTCTGCAGCAAACGACTTTTTGAATACATAGTGACAAAAGAAGAAATTGCTCATAACAAGCAATTTCTCCTTTTGCCTCAATATTTTCCACTTTTAGTCATAGGTAATCCATTCAATTATAGAGATTTTCTATTTTTTGACAAATATGTTCAAAGTCGTCTACTGCAGAATTGTTGTAAGAGGGAAAGGGTTAACTATTACGTTAAAAACTGATAGCCATGGAAATTCTCTAGAAATGAAAGTATAATTATTGAATTGAGTTGAAAACATTGTGGCGAAAAGTGAAATTTATCATAATGATCGAGCAATTTCTCCCTTTGTAACAATTATTCAAATGTTGTCTGCTGGAGATGAGTCAAAATGTGTCTGCATTAGGGAAAGGTCTATAACTGTTTTTAGTCATTTTTCACATTTTCAGGGTTTTGTGCAATGGACAGTGAATGATTTAACTGCTGACTAAAACTAGCATCATATCACTGCATGACACCAGGCGGATAAAGTGGATCATTTCATTTAACATTCACAATGGATAGATCATGTGATATTAGCATGTGGGGGTTGAAACCAGACAATGTGTCGCCTTGGGATCATAACTGGCATATTTGCGGACAAAAGATATTTTTCCCTTAAACCTTCCCCACATACAACAAATCTGACGACTTTTATTTAATTATCATAATACAAAATATAGAAAATCTGTATAAATGATACATGTAGTATGATTACTTGAAGAGAGGTGAAATTATTGTGACAAATGGAAAAATTACTCATTATGAGCAGTTTCTATATATATATATGATTTCAAAAGTCGTCTGCTGAATCAGAGGCTTCAGAAAGCGTCTACATGAGGGAAAGGGTTAAAACACTCATGTTTGAAATAAAGTATCATATTCAACAATGTTCACTGTACTAAAAATTATTTTGATACCATCTGAACAAAAGAAGTTAGATATAGGCCTGAAATAGAATAGTTTGGTGGAATGTTTAAAGTATAAATTATACATAAAAAAGGACGAGACATTCCTGAGATCAGAAGTGAAGATATCAGATGATAATTGTCCAATATGATTAACAACAGAATTCAACCTAGCTTTTCCCCACATACAACACAACACATGTGGACAGACAAGTTTGAAAACGTTTAAACAAAATTATGAATAACTATAAATGGAAATATTTGTACAATTATTGAAAAGAGGAATTACTTCTTTTGCCACAATGAAGATGTGTCAAATACAGTCTGCGTTTTAGAAAGGGCCCTTTCTGTACTTCCAATTGTTCTTCATATCTTTTCTTCATGATTATAAGTGGGTTGAAAGGAAATATAAATATATTATAGCTTACCTATGCACGAAGTGCAAGGTGAGCTAGTGTGATCACATTTTGTCCGGCGTCCGTCTGGCGTGCGTCGTCAACATTTGAGCTTGTTAACACTACAGGCTACATTTTGCATCCAATCTTCATGAAAGTTTATCATAACATTCATCTCCATCAAATCTTGGACATGTTTGAAACTGGGCCATATGAGGTCAAAAACTAGGTCACTAGGTCAAATTGAAGGGAAATCTTGTTAACACTCTGGAGGACACATTTTCAACTTGAGCATGTTGAAACTTTATCAGAGTGTTTGTCTTGATAATATGTAGGTCAAGTTTGAACATGGGTCATGTCGGGTTAAAAACTAGGTCACTAGGTCATATTGAAGGGTAATCTTGTTAACACTCTGGATACTGCATTTTTAACTTGAGCCTGATGAAACTTTATCAGAATGTTTTTCTTGATGATATGTAAAAGTCAAGTTCGATCATGGGTAATGTTGGGTCAAAAAATAGGTCACTAGGTCAAATTGAAGGAAAAGCTTGTAAACATTCTAGAGGGCGCATTTTTTGCTACAGCAGCTTGACATTTAATGAGAATGTTTATCTAAATGATATCTAAGCCAAGTTCGAATATGGGTCATGTAGGGTCAAAAACTAGGTCACAAGGCCAAATTGAAGGAAAATCTTGTTAACACTTTGGATGCCGCATTTTTTGCTTCAGCAGCTTGAAATTTGGTCAGTATGTTTGTCTGAATTATATCTAGGTCAAGTTTGAAAATGGGTCAAGGTCAATAAAGGAAAATATTGTTCAAACTCTGGAGGCCGCATTTTTATTTCGAGCAAGTTGAAAATTTGTCAGAATGTTGTCTTGATTATATCTAGTCCATGTTGGAATATGGGTCATTTCAGGTAAAACAATATAGATCACTGAGGCCAAATGAAGGAAAATCTTGTTAACACTGTGGAGGTTGCATTCAGAATAATTGTCTTGATGTGTTTTGCATTGCAGTACATTTTAATTAAGGTGAGCGATTCCAGGGCCATCATGGCCCTCTTGTTTTTAGTTGAACTCATTTACATTAATAAACAAAGCTGTATTCTAGTCTTATTTAATATTGTTTTTTAGCTCACCTGAGCTTTGCTCAAGGTAAGTTATTGTGATCGCCTTTTGTCTGGCGTCCGTCGTGCGTCGTCCGTCAACTTCTTCTCCTCAGTAACCAGTGGGTCAATTGGGATGAAACTTCACAGAAATCATCCTCTCAATGACATCACCAGATTTGCTTCAAATTTTGGGGATCCATGCAGAATTCTGGTTTCCATGGCAACGAAATGAAAAAAACTTCAAAATTCTTCTTCTCCAAAACTGGTTGGCAGATTTTCAAATAACTTTGTTGAAATGTTCCTTGGATGACCCTCTATCAGATTCCTTCAAGCCATGTTGATTGGTCAAAAAACATGGCAGCCAGGGGGGCGGGGCTATTTTGCCTTATATGGCTATAGTAAAAACTTAAAAAATCTTCTCCGACGAAAGTGTCAGACCGATTTTCAAATAATTTTGTAGAAATGTTCTTTGGATGACCCTCTATCAGATTTCTTCAAGCCATGTTGATCGGTCAAAAGACATGGCCTCCAAGGGGGCGGGGCTGTTTTACCTTATATGGCTATAGTGGAATCTTAAAAAATCTTCTCCGACGAAGGTGTCAGGCCGATTTTCAAATAATTTTGTACAAATGTTCCTTAAGTGACCCACTATTAGTTTACTTCAAGCCATGTTGATTGGTTGAAACACATGGCCACCAGGGGGGGCGGGGCTATTTTGCCCTATATGGCTATAGTGAAAACTTAAAAATCTTCTCCTCCGAAAGTGTCAGGCCGATTTTCAAATAATTTTGTAGAAATGTTCCTTGGATGACCTTCTAGCCGATTCCTTCAAGCCATGATGATTAGTCGAAAAACATGGCCACCAGTGGGCAGGGCTATTTTGCATTATATGGCTATAGTGAAAACTTAAAAAATCTTCTCCTCCAAAAGTGTCAGACCGATTTTCAAATAATTTTGTAGAAATGTTCCTAGGGTGACCCTCTATCAGATTCCTTCAAGCCAAGTTGATTGGTCGGAAACTATGGCCGCCAGGGGGCGCGGCTTATATAGCTAAAGTGGGAAAAAATAAATATCAGGAACAAAGTTGGAATGCTTTATGAGCGGAACGGAATTTTGCGCTCTGAATGAAACAATCATATTGTAAGGAAAAATTCAATCACATGAATGCTTCGCTCAATCTGAGCGGAACGGAAAAAAGCAATCAAAATGTTATGAATGAGTGAACGCTTTATGAGAGGGATGGAACGTGAGCGGAACGGAGCGTGAACAGTAAATTTGTCAATTCAAGATGTTCTGAACTGTAATTGTAAATATATCTATCTATCTTTCCAACATGCTACATATCTGCAGCAATCTGTTTTAAATATATCCAGGCAGAAATATGAAAACAATCTCTTGAAATGAAAGATAGTTATTGAATAGAGATGAAAACATTGTTGCAAAGGGAGAAATTGCCTCCTTTTGCAATAATGTTTTCAAAAAGGCATCTGCTGCAAATGTGTAAAATCTTGCCTGTATGTGGTAAAATGCTATTAGTCCAGCTGTTTAGCTAGAAATATTACAAAAATTGTTCACTTTGTGATAAAAGCATGAAATTTGGAACAAGTATAGCTGATGTTATTTTAAGAATATATAGATATTGGGCCACCTTGAAATTTCAAAATTTCGCCGATGGCAGCCATTTTCCAAAATGGCCGCCAGCTGCAGCTTTTTTACATTCTATTATAATTTGTTATCTTTCATTTTCTCCGGAATGTATTAACTTTTTTGAATGATATTAAGTAGATAGTTGTATAATGTTAAAACAAAAGCCAAGTTTGAATTGGACTGCCATTAGATAATTGTAAGCCGAGTTATTGCCCTTTGATTTTCATATCTGTACATATTTTGTATACTGCTAAATTACTCGACAGTAAATGCAGACGATTTGTTGTTGCTCTTTTGTGGGAAGTCATAAATAGAAAAAGATCAAGCCTCATCTGTTTGTCTTTCTGGTTTCTACCAGATTATTCTTACAGGAGTAATTGCCCTTGGATTTTGAATTTTTCATAGTTTTAAGGATTGCGCAATTTACACTGCCAGTAGTGCCCTATGTATCGTTCCCGCCAAAATTATAGTGAATGAGTGCAATTGCACTTTTTAAAGTCCAAAATGAAGGTGTCAAGCCGTGTATCTTAACGGTTATGATTTAACACTCTGCTTCACAATGACACAGTGCAGTACAATCCAAAGCAGCTTTCTTGCACTTGCAATGCTTGACACACCCTTTCTTACATTTGCAGGAAACAAGCTCATAGCTTGATTTGCCTGCATATGGTAGACTAGTCCAAAATGGCTCATAAAAGCCCTCTGCAGACTTGAACCAACCCCAGCTACAAGGTGAAGGTAGTGTGGGTGCAGACACAAGTGTTTGACCCCACACATGGCCACCTTGATACACAGCCCTTTTGACATGCTCCTGAAGGGCAGCCTTTGTTGGGGGAATGGACTGTACATTGTTTCTTTTCACAAACAATTTCTTTCTAGCCTTGTCTATTTCATGACATGTGCTTGTTCTGTCGTAGAGCAAGATAATGAATCTTTCAATGATGGTCATAACGTCTTGTGGTACATCATCTGGGGCAGAAGATACTTTAATTAGGGCATTTGTAAGCTCTGGAAAGACATCCCATACAGCCCATGCAGTTTTCTTCCCACGACCAACAAAGCTTGACACTGTATCACAGCCTGTCAGTGCATGAAACATAGGAAGGGCGTGCACTTTTTCGGTCCTAGTCCGGCTGCAATAGCATGGACTGATATATATCTGAAGCTTTTTCCAGCTCCAAAGGCTAACCAAAGTTCAGCTTCCAGAGGTAAATTCCGAGTCACGGCTACAGCCAATACTACAACATCAGTATCAACAGTTTTAATCATTACTTTCTGATGACCATTTCTTGCAGCATATAACACATGTAAAAGCATGCGACTATCAGCTTCCTCGTGTGAGCACGGAGCAATGGTATTCAAATTTGGAAGAAGTGGTTTACTATGGACTTCTGCATTGTCTGTGATAACAAGTTGTTTATCTTCCTGCACAAACCATCTAAGAAGGACATCTGATAGGAAGCAAAACAACTCTGATTTATTACTGTCATTCCTCAAAAAATCCTGCCAGTTCTTCGGAATAGGTACTGTGCCTACAACCCTTCGCTGCACTCCTTTTCCACGCTTTACTCTTGTAGCGGTTTTCAAGGAATCTGCTATGTAACGGTCCCACACCACATCAAGTCTAGACACACTTTGAAGTTTCTTTGATATATATGGAATAAATATCTCATAAGCATATTCATTAAAGGTCTTTACACATGTTGGTTTAAGCATTTGAACAATAACAGCCCCATCTAGTATAATGCATGTGACCTTGGGTTCATCAGATATTGTACCATGAACACTTTCTAGGCATGCTAGTAAATCACTTTTGATCCCGAAGTAGAGACCTCTCCCATTAGACAACGCTGGTGGACAAGACTGATTCTCGTGTTTAAAGAACTCGCCAAGGTTTCCATCTCTGGTCTGGCATGCAATATACAACCTCGCAAACAGCTGCATGTCCTGTTTAAGAGAAATCATCTGCTGTTTGTTCTTCGAAATTTTCCGGACCGCAGAAGCACCGAATACTACAAGCTTGTTCCTTTGTAGGGTGTCATCTATTGGTTTAGTTCGTTCAATTAGGCGTTCTCTTGTGAAAGCTGCAAATTGATTCTCCCCTATTTTCTTCACCTTATTCACGGTATCAATACTTGTAGGTCCCGCGATTTCTTTTGAATGTAAGACGATCAAATCTTTGCTTTCCTCTTCAACTGGATTACCAAGTTGTTCCATCGTATTAACTAATGAACGGACATCTCTAATGAAAGAGATTTGGACACTAGTTGTTTGGTCATGGTGATGCGAGTCACTTGATGAAAGTGACTGATTGGAACTGGACTCAAAGTCATGTATAGATTGGGCAATTTCTGGTCCCGCGATCATCCACCGAAGAAGAGCAGAAGGGTTTTCAGTCAGGCCTACATCCCCGCCTTCTCCTTTAATCATGGCATTCAGTTGCTCATGGGCTTGATCAATAGCTATAGATGAAAATACATTTCTTGTTTTCTGAACAGTAAATTTACCAGCATTGAATTCTTCGGCTATTGCAGGGTGGGTCCTTGGTAGATCAGTCATATCTCTAAGATGAACAGGAATCCATCATGCGTAGTTTGTATGGTCCATCGCATGAAACCATTTCGTTAAATCTGTTAGAGCATCCAGGTACATGGAAAACGACGCCTCTCTCAATGATCTTACAAATACCAGTATGAGAAGCTCTAGCTCGAGTACAATAGACCAGTACCGAAAATGAGGGATAGAATCTGCTTTTTGGTTGCACCAAGCATCAAATTCTACAGGAATTTCATTAGTGATGGTTTGACAGTAGTTGTCATAAGCACGGCGTTGCAAAACATATAGAGCCGCTGCAGTAATCTGGTGAGCTTTTCTGATTCGAGTTACATGGGTTGCCTTTAGAAACGAGTCAGCTGTCCCTTGTGAGGAGATGTCAGCTTGAACTAGTGCTTCAACCCAGCCACTACCTTTTAACCAATTCCCCAACATTTTCAACGCGGTCATCTCAATATGCAGGCCACCGAACATAATAACAAACTTGTTTTCACCATTTAAACTGAATTTGTTTTGCCAATGTATACAGTGGTTGGTCAAATGTGACTACAGGACTCTGGTTAGGATTCAGGTGTTCAACTGCTTTCCCGATGACATCAAGGGAATGTTTTATCATCGCAACAGTATGAGCACTTTCCTGAAAAAGCGGAAGCAGAGCCGTGGAGCACAGGGGTAGAGGGTCATGTGGCCTATGACTTGCATGGAAGGCAGCCCAAGATGTATTCAACACATTATCTGATGTGTCTGTGTCTCTTTCAATGGCATCCCTCGAATTATTTAACCACTCATACTCTTCCTTCGTATGAACGCTGACACCATCTCTTTCTAGACGTTCAACTCTACTTACTGGGACCTGTAACGATTTGATATTGCCAGCTACAGGGGGGGACATTTGTGTAGCAATCCGGCAAACGGTTGATGGTTCTGGAACTACCTTTCTCAGTCCCTAAACGATCACTAAGGTTTTGGCCATTCCCTTCATCTACAAATGATGGATGCTGATGCAGCGATATAGCTGTGCCATGGAAAGAATCTCTGGCTGTTGTTGAACTGTGGTTATGATCGATATTATCAACAGCAGCAGTTGTAAAAACATGACTACGCAATTGTGGAGGACATACAAGTTGCTGACTTTGATATAGGTCGCAGACTTTGTTCCCCATTTCAGTTGAGAGATCAAGAACACGATCGTATGATACGCTCAAACCAAGGTTTGTCATTCTCTCTACCAACTCTCTTTTACGTGTTTTGGCATGCAACAACAATCCAATATACAATGGTACTGGTGTTTCCTGCGAAATACTGTGCCTCCCAGAAGATGATGTCTTTGGTGCTCGTTTATGCTTAGTGCTGTTGAATTTTAATATTTGAGCAATGGTAAGTGCTGCCGGAGATGTTCCAACTGCCATTTGATCTGTTATACTTGGTCCTTTTAGGATCATTTTAACTAAGGTTAACAACAACTTCGGAACAGATTCTTCTTGGCATCGCTCATGAAAACCATTAAAAGGCTTAGCCTCACTAAATAGATCAAGGCGGACAATTTGTGCAGCTCGTGCAATAAGAACGGCATCCTTAGAGTTGTCTTTTTCACAGGCTTTTTCTAGAGCAATCCCGACATCTTCTTGAAATGCCATAAGGACATCTCTTCCCTTATGATATGCTCGCAAATCGGGAAACTCAGCAAGAAGCCTATCTTTCAATCGCGTTGAATTAATCCTGTTGTCAACGTTTACTCCTAACTGCTCCATGCGTGACATAAACAGATGTGCGAGCTCAGCTAGCTTGAAAACTGGCACTGTCTCCGCATATTGCCTTGTCTCTTCAATATAAAGTACAAGTTCAGCAAATGCAATGCTAGAGGATGATTCTGCTTTACCTTGGCCATTGTCATCAAGACCTTCAAGATTAGCTTTTCTTGCGCGATTGTACAAACCCGTAAGGCATTTGGCATGATACCTGGCTTCGATTGCCACCATATCTCCAGCACTTAGTTTACGAAGTAAGTCTGTGTCTTGCAGAATTGTTGCACTAGTGCGCACTCTTTTGTCTAGCTGAAAGGTAGAAGCTTCGTGGAGACAATCTTGGCCAGCAGGCTGGCTACAGAAGAAACATATTTCATCATTTTTTGCAGAAGTTTCAGAACACAATGACTTTGACCTTGTGCGCTTGCTCTCTGTGTGCGGGTCTATACTCTCATCATAAGGTCCAATTGATCGCTTCTTAGCTCTCTTCAGCTTTGTTGCATTGTATTTTAGTCTGCATGACGGATGGTATTGAGCTGTATTTGCAACCATTGCTGCTTCAATACCTTTTCCCATATCTAACCTCTCCAGCCGCAGTGATGGAGGGAGCTGGCCAAGCTCGTTAAATTGGATTAAGTGTTCTGCAAGTGAACTGTATCCACTCCCTTTATCAGTACGTTTGGTATGCAGTGGACATGTTAATGGGTCCGGTGCTGATTCTTGGCATATAATGCAGAGTGTCCAATCCAGGGGCGGATCCAGGATTTTGGGTTAGGGGGGTGGGGGGGGGGGCGTAAATCCAACAACTACTAACTTGAACTAAACATTGTTTTAAACATACATAGCATGTATTATATATGATATAATATAGTATAAGTATACTATAGATATATACGTTCAGTATGATTACAACGATAAAATACGTAATGTCTAATCTGACAGTGGATTAAGCAACGACATCCTTCGAGGGTTTCGTTGGGCGTATAGGGTTGTCACTGCATCAATGTCAATAGCTATATCCTTATGGACATACAGCAGGGCGAGAGCATTAAACCTGTCATTTCCCATTGTGCTCCTTAATTTGTTCTTAATTGATTTTAAGGAAGAGTTTGCTCTCTCTACCGAGCTTGACGTAACTGATGTTAGTATCAGGAAGTGCAAAATCGTGTAGAATCTCTGTAGTGATTTGGCGAGAAGTTGAAGGTCTAGGATCATCAGGATTCACAATTTTGAAAATCTTATTTGACATTTTGACACTCGTTACAGTGGCATTTAATATGAATACAGTAGAGATTCAAATTACTTATAAAAGCAACTAAAGCAGCATGTGGATGAATATTTACGATACAATATTAATTGTGACGTATGTCAATACGTCATGCCTCTTATAGCAGTCACACCAGTGTTAACGGACACAGTTTGAGGTCAGGTTTACAAATAGAACTATTCGCTGTAGTTTTGACACCGATATCAATACCAGGGCCACACGTTATTACACAGGAAAAAATAGCTATGTCAACGAAAGGACCAATTAAAAAAAAAAAATAGAACTATATACATTCTTCAATGAGCTTTGACATGTGATGGGGGACCTTCGGACACTTGAAACCAATGTAAGTCCTGATCAGTCTTCAAATATGATCAAGACCTACACTACTCATTAAAGTTCAATTAAATAGGTAAATGCAGTGCCAACAAATTTCAGTCAATATACTATTAATCCGACATGTTTTTAAACAACTTCTCTGCTTAGAACAATCTGACAGCAACCACATTCAAATATAATACGAATCTAGCCATAATACGACTCTTCACCAAAATTCATCGAAATATCTGCTCGCATTCCAAAGTAAATTAAGAAAATCCAATTTTGAAGAATCAAAAAAACTGAAAATGGCGGCCATCTTGAAAAATGGCTGCCATTTGCGAAATACAGAAATTTCAGAATGGCCCAATATCAAAATATTCTTATAATACGTTTGGCTATACTTGTACCAAATTTCATGCTTTTATCACAAAGTGAACGATTTTTCTGCTTATCTGCTGCACTATATAAAGAATTATATATTTTTATTTATGATGCTTTTTAGCTCACCTATGCACGAAGTGCAAGGTGAGCTATTGTGATCACATTTTGTCCGGCGTCCGTCCGTCGTGCGTCGTCCGTCGTCCTTCGTCAACATTTGAGCTTGTTAACACTCTACGGGCTACATTTTGCTTCCAATCTTCATGACAGTTTATCAGAACGTTCATCTCCATAAAATCTTGGACAAGTTCGAAACTGGGCGATATGAGGTCAAAAACTAGGTCACTAGGTCGAATTGAAGGAAAATCTTGTTAACACTCTGGAGGCCACATTTTCAACTTGAGCATATTGAAACTTTATCAGAATGTTTGTCTTGATGATATGTAGGTCAAGTTCGAACATGGGTCATGTTGGGTCAAAAAGTAGGTCACTAGGTCAAATTGAAGGAAAATCTTGTTAACACTCCAGAGGCCGCAATTTTTGCTTCGGCAGTTTGAAATTTTGTCAAAATGTTTGTCTTAAAAATATCTAGGTCAAGTTCGAATATGGGTTATGCCGGGTCAAAAACTAGGTCACTAGGTCAAATTGAAAGAAAATCTTGTTAACACTCTGGAGGCCACATTTTCAATTTGAGCATATTGAAACTTTATCAGAATGTTTGTCTTGATGATATGTAGGTCAAGTTCGAACATGGGTCATGTTGGGTCAAAAAGTAGGTCACTAGGTCAAATTGAAGGAAAATCTTGTTAACACTCCAGAGGCCGCAATTTTTGCTTCGGCAGTTTGAAATTTTGTCAAAATGTTTGTCTTAAAAATATCTAGGTCAAGTTCGAATATGGGTTATGCCGGGTCAAAAACTAGGTCACTAGGTCAAATTGAAAGAAAATCTTGTTAACACTTTTGATGCAGCATTTTTTGCTGCAGCAGCTTGAAATTTGGTCAGAATGTTTGTCTTAAATATATCTAGGTCAAGTTCAAATATGGGTCATATTGGATCAGAAACTAGGTCAATAAAGGAAAATATTGTTCAAACTCCGGAGGCCGCATTTTTACTTTGAGCAAGTTGAAACTTAGTCAGAATGTTGTCTTGATGATATCTAGTCCATGTTGGAATATGGGTCATATCAGGTAAAAAATATAGATCACTAGGCCAAATGAAGGAAAGTATTGTTAACACTGTGGAGGTTGCATTCAGAATAATTGTCTTGATGTGTTTTGCATTGCAGTACATTGTATAATTAAGGTGAGCGATCCAGGGCCATCATGGCCCTCTTGTTAAGAGAAGGTATAGCTATTTCATGCCTTAACCCTTTCCCTCATACAACAATTCTCCAGCAGACGACTTTAAACATATTTTGTCAAAAAATAGTGAAATCTCTATAATTGAATGGATAACCTATGACTAAAAGCGGAAAACATTGTGGCAAAAGGAGAAATTGCTAGTTTTGAGCAATTTCTTCTATTGGTACTATATTTTCAAAAAGCCATCTGCTGCAGAGGCTTCAGAAAGCGTCTATATGAGGGAAATGGTTAACACTTTCCCTATATATATAGACCCATTCTGACGCCTCCGTAGGGGATGACTTTTGAAAACATTTTGACAAAAGTAGAAATGGCTTAAAACTAGCAATTTCTCCTGTTGTAACAAAATATTTTCAACTTTTTTCAGTAATTATACCTACAACAATAGAGATTTTATTCAAAGTCGTCTTCTACAAATTTGTTGTATGTGGGAAAGGGTTCAATCCTTATTAGTCCTCCATAACCTATTTTGTTGGTAATCACAACAATCGTCCGATTCAGAATACTCTTTTTGCTACCCACAACAAAGGTTTTAAATGGTTGATAAAATAAATGTTTCAGAGTAAAGGCCAATTTACTCCTCCTTTCAGAGGCCTCTGGGGGCCATCTTAACCCTTTCCACTTACACGACTTTGAAACTATCTTATCAATCAAAGTACTGAAAGTACTGAAGGTAGAATTGCTGTGTTATGTGATGAAGGAAAACTGAAAAACTAAAGTGCATATATATAAAATATTTTATTTAAATTAATTTAGCAAGACAGATAGACAAATATGCAATATAAGGCCAGAATAAACTATCCTTGATCACACATTCGTCTTGGTGGTCACACCTGTACGAAATAGTCTAGGCAGACTAGAACCAGATTCTGTACAGAATAAAATACAGAAACTGTGCAGCTGTCTCTGTACAGAAAAAAATCTGGTTCATTGAGACATAGTTGAACCAGATTCTATAAATGGGTGCAGAAAAATTCTGGGAGCAGAAAAAGTCTGGCCAGAAAAAAATCTGTACAGAATTAATTCTGTATGGAGAAATGCTAAAAATGTGTAGTAATATTTCCTTTCCCAGTTGAAGACACATTTGCAGCAGAAAACCTGTGATAACATTGTTGAAAAAGGAGGGATTGTTTGAAACAAGCAATTTCTCCTTCTGCAACAATGTTTTTCAAAGATATTCAACTATTGGACATAATTGAAAACAGTGTGACAAAAGGATAAATTTCTCAATGAAAAATTCGCAAAAAAAAAAGGTGTAAGTAACATGTAATATTTTATTTAAGTTTAAACACAAACATTTTCAATATCAAACGAGATATTTTCTTTTAAACAACAATATAACAAATGATAAATGTTTAATTTACAAATATTATAACTAGACCTATCACTGAACATGTCATGATAAATACCCCCCTAAACAGCACCTTCACCTACACCATAACTTAATAAGTAAAAGGGCCTTAACACTGTAAAATAACATGCAATTGTAACCCCTTAACGATATGCACATCTCCTCTTGGTATAGAAGCTTCATGTAAAATTTTATTGAATTGCACCCAGTGGTTTGTAAGAAATAGGCTGAACAAAATATGGCTTCAGACCGACCGACCGACACAGTGACTCCTATATACCCCCCACTTCTTCGAAAGGGGGTATAATTAGTAAAAGGGTCATAGCTCTGTAAAATAACATGCAATTGTAAGACCTTTAGGATTATGCACATCTCCTCTTGGTATAGATGCTTCATGTAAAATTGTATTGAATACATCGAAGGGGGTATAATTATTCAATGTCATAAATGGTTTTAAATCATAAACTGTAGCATCTTTTGTTTCGTAACGTCTTGTTTCTCTTTCCTTGCTTGCCCAGGAATTTCTTGCTTGATCCATTTTTCAACTGCATGCTAACAATAATGTGAGTAACAGCATCTGGAATTTAAAAAAAAGAAGTTTTAAATTTTGATATTATTTTACTCCTTTCCCATTTAAAATATTTTTGCATAGACATTTTCAAAGGCGTATGCTGCAGATTTGTTTTGTGTGGGAAAGTGTTAACTGAAAAAACACCTCAAATAAGTCCTACTGTAAAAATTTAGGTTTTATCCTACACTATCCGAAAATGAGTATGTCCGAATACGACGCTAGTTATCAGTGCAAACTCTCAACATACGGTTTCGAAAAACCTGTGAAAAAGGTGGAAATATCAAATATTAAGAACAGAATAACGTAAGATTATATTTGATAGGTATTTTTCAACAAATAATCATATCTATTAGAATTATAAACCAAAAACTACGATGAAGATTTAAATATTTCTCTCACGGATTTAACCCAGAAAAACAGATGTGTCGAAGATCATGAAAATATATCTTTTGAAGATTGAGAAAGTATAAATTTCATTAGAAAGATAATATGTATTGCAATAGTAATGTATTACTGTTTTAACACGTATTATTTTGAGGTATTTATTGAATTAATCGGGACTTTAAAACCGATTTGTCGCTGTGTTGACAAAGACATAAAATGGCGGCCACTCGCGTAGCGAACACGATTCGTACTAGAATTGCTATGCATTTGTCAATTTCAGGCCGATTTCCAGAATTTCTATATTAAAATAAAGCTCAGATTATAAGGTTTAATTTGATATTGATCAGAAAAAACATACCTGGTAGTAGAATATGAGGCGAACACCGCACGGTCATCGTCTTGAAATTGCAGTCATTCAAATTTCCGCTTCACCGTTATAAACACACGTTCGTAAGTGTGACCCACTAAAATATCATCCGTCGTAACATTTGTAGCAAGTAAAACTCAAAAACTATTGAAATGAAAATGAAAAATGAGATATGAAAATAACAAAGATATTTTCTGGAAGTTTAAACATTTGTTCTGTTCCAATGGATAACAATATTTTAATACGCTACACTCTTTGATAATATTTTATCCTTATGAATACTGTAATGTGATTGTCATTCTATCAATATTTGGAACAAAATTAATAAAATACAGAAATCACAATCCCTCATTCCCTGTGTCTTTTAAACCAGGCATTATTCAAAACACAAACAAATTCTAGATGTTCAATGTATTTCTAACTTTAGTTGAAATGTTAAGCTTTTAGAATATGTATGGGTTTTTTATATGTGCCAAATGTGACTTCAAAGTTTAATTAATTGCTACAAAATGTGAAAATTTGGAAATTTTTATTTCTCCATGTCATATTTTAACCAGATAACAGGTGTACAGGTGGAGTTGCTTATCTACGTCCCCCAATATTTAAAAAAAACCCGCATGATTTAAGAAATTTTCTAAGCTCATGCAATTATTCTGGTTCACTTTTTGTCTAAGTCCATTTTTCTGGTTCGCTTTTTTTTCTAAGTGCGAAAAATCTGTCTGATACAATAATCTGTACAGACAAAAACCTGGTTCAGTAAGATTCTGTACAGAAAAAAACAAAAAGTCTGTACAGAATTTATATCAGATTCTCTGTCTGTGTTTATTCTGTACAGAAAACAGAAATTCTGTATGTATTCTGCCCAGAATTGGTACAGACTCTGTACATAATTGGCTCAGAGTTTTCGTACAGGCTGTTAACATGTATTAGCCCCTTATTAATTGGTCCACATGCTACTTGATACCATGCAAACATCACCTAAACATATTCATGCCAAAACAGTTTCTTAAATGTTAGTTGAGTGTAGAGCAAATGATTCATTTCAGTGATCAGTTAATAAACATTTATAACATATATTTAGTATCTTGACTACTGAAGTTTAATGTAGCAAAAAAAATGTGGCAGCATTATACTTTTTATGCCCCCACGGAATCTCCGATTCGGGGGGCATATAGTTTTTGGCCTGTCTGTTGGTCTGTCTGTTGGTCTGTCTGTCTGTCTGCACAAAAAAAACTTTAACCTTGGCCATTACTTTTGAACCATAACAGGTACGGCTACCATATTTCACATGTGTATTCCTTGTGACATGACCTTTCTGTCAGTACCAACATTTTTGACCTTGCGACCTTGACCTTTGACCTAGAGGTTGCCATTCTCGAAAAAAACTTTAACCTTGGCCATTACTTTTGAACCATAACAGATACGGCTACCATATTTCACATGTGTATTCCTTGTGACATGACCTTTCTGTCAGTACCAACATTTTTGACCTTGCGACCTTGACCTTTGACCTAGATGTTGCCATACTAAAAAAAAACTTTAACCTTGGCCATTTCTTTTGAACCATAACAGGTACGGCTACCATATTTCACATGTGTATTCCTTGTGACATGACCTTTCTGTCAGTACCAACATTTTTGACCTTGCGACCTTGACCTTTGACCTAGATGTTGCCATTCTCGAAAAAAACTTTAACCTTGGCCATTACTTTTGAACCATAACAGATACGGCTACCATATTTCACATGTGTATTCCTTGTGACATGACCTTTCTGTCAGTACCAACATTTTTCACCTTGCGACCTTGACCTTGACCTAGATGTTGCCATTCTCGAAAAAAACTTTAACCTTGGCCATTTCTTTTGAACCATAACAGGTATGGCTACCATATTTCACATGTGTATTCCTTGTGACATGACCTTTCTGTCAGTACCTTGCGACCTTGACCTTGACCTAGATGTTGTCATTCTCGAAAAAAACTTTAACCTTGGCCATTACTTTTGAACCATAACAGGTATGGCTACCATATTTCACATGTCAGTACCAACATTTTTGACCTTGCTACCTTGACCTTTGACCTAGATGTTGCCATTCTCGAAAAAAACTTTAACCTTGGCCATTACTTTTGAACCATAACAGATACGGCTACCATATTTCACATGTGTATTCCTTGTGACATGACCTTTCTGTCAGTACCAACATTTTTGACCTTGCGACCTTTACCTTTGACCTAGATGTTGCCATTCTCAATTTTTTTTTTAACCTTCACCACTACTTTTGAACAATAACAGGTAATGCTACCATATTTCACATGTGTATACCTTGCGACCTTGACCTTTGACCTAGATGTTGCCATTGGGGGGCATCAGTGTTTCACAAACACATCTTGTTGTGTATGAAAATGATATTACAAGCCTTTGTTTGAAAAAAAAATTGGATGAAAATTTACAGATTAATTTATTAAGGCCTTATGGAAAGCAATAATTGAAGTGTATAGAACAAATAGATTGTGTAACCTAAATAGTCCAAGAACAAGTTTTTGACATTTACAAGCTTATTAACCGTTTCCGTCATATGACAATTCTGCAGCAGATGACTTTGAACATATGTTGTCAAAAAATAGAACATCTCCATAATTGAATGGATAACCTATGACTAAAAGTGTAAAACATTGTGGCAAAAGGAAATATTGCTCGTTTTGAGCAATTTCTTCTTTTGTCACTTTGTTTTCAAAAAGTTGTCTGCTGCAGAGGCTTCAGAAAGCGTCTAAATGAGAGAGAGTTAAGTATATTTTTAGCTCACCTGTGCACGAAGTGCTCAAGGTGAGTTATTGTGATCGCCCTATGTCCGGCGTCCGTCAACATTTTCTCCTCTGTAACCGGTTAGTCAACTGGGATGAAACTTCACAGAAAGCATCCTCTCAATGTCCTCACCAGAATTCCTTAAAATTTTTGGGATCCATGCAGAATTCTGGTTGCCATGGCAACGAAACGAAATAAACTAGTGTACTCTTAAAAAAAATCTTCTTCTCCGAAAGTGAAAGGCCAATTTTCAAATAATTTTGTAGAAATGTTCCTTATGTGACCCACTTTCAGATTCCTTCAAGCCATGTTGATTGGTCGAAAAACATGGCCGCCAGGGGGGACGGGGCTATTTTGCCTTATATGGCTATAGTGAAAACTTAAAAAATCTTCTCCTCCAAAAGTGTCAGGCCGATTTTCAAATAATGTTGTAGAAATGTTCCCTGGATGACCCTTATATGGCTATAGTGAAAACTTAAAAAATCTTCTCCTCCAAAAGTGTCAGGCCGATTTTCAAATAATGTTGTAGAAATGTTCCCTGGATGACCCTTATATGGCTATAGTGAAAACTTAAAAAATCTTCTCCTCCAAAAGTGTCAGGCCGATTTTCAAATAATGTTGTAGAAATGTTCCCTGGATGACCCTTATATGGCTATAGTGAAAACTTAAAAAATCTTCTCCTCCAAAAGTGTCTGGCCGATTTTCAAATTATTTTGTAGAAATGTTCCTAGGGTGACCCTCTATCATATTCCTTCAAGCCAAGTTGATTGGTCGGAAACTATGGCTGCCAAGGGGTGGGGCTTATATAGCTAAAGTGAAAAATAAATCAGGTGAGCGATTCCAGGGCCATCATGGCCCTCTTGTTTTGTGTATCTTCTGCTTGACCCTCTATCAGATTCCTTCAAGCCAAGTTGATTGGTTGGAAACTATGCCCGCCAGATGGCGGGGCTTATATAGCTAAAGTGAAAAAAAAAATCAGGTGAGCGATTCCAGGGCCATCATGGCCCTCTTGTTTCGGTGTAAAGAATTTTACCCCAAAGGACTATTGCTCACTGGACAATTACCCCATTCCCCTTTTAAAAGTGAAATGTTGATTTTTTTTTGCCCTAAATGATACTATAGAGATTCATTATTGCAAAATTCTGGATTTGAAGTATTGCTGATTGAATATATGTTTGATGACATACAGTGTAAATGTATCTATTAAGTCCTATTAGGGAAAATAATGTCCAACTTATTACATTTTTTTAGTAGTTAATATTTTAATTGATTAATCAAAATATGACAACATTCTATAAATGAAAAGTTGAAAATGAAATTATTTTGTAATTGGGGGTCATGCATTATGCAAGAAAGAATTCACCGGGTTACTTACTTACCGTCCTTTTGGACCACATCCAGTCCAGACAAAACCTGTGTTTAGCATTCTCTACTTTCACATTCAAACAATGTCAACATACTAAAAGTTATCAAATCAATAATTTTCAGTGCATAATATACACATTTACAATGATCTTAAACTCAAGGTCATATATTCAATGCATTCTGGGGATGGTATACACTCCTTCCTACGCAAATAAAGTTTTTTTTTAGACTATTTAGGTGCAGATCAGCATGTCAGGGGATGTATTTGGCGTAATTGAATCTTTAATCAAATTCATTATTATAAACAGAGCAGTCTAATGTCTAATTCTGGATCAACACTTTCTGCACACTGACAGGATATGTTTTTAGATACTAAGAGGAACAATGCAGAATCAAATGAGACAGCTCATTATGTGCTGTCTAAACTGAAACTGAATTGTTTTGAAATACCTTAAAATTGCCTTTGGCACAGAAAGAGTTGAATGAAAAGAACTTTATGCTATAGTTCTCACTTGTTTATCTAAAGCAAAAAATATGGAAAATCTCTATAAATGAAAGTAAAATTATTGGTAAAAGTTGAAATAATTGCTCAATATGTTTAAACTTTAGTTGTTTGTTTCAAACTATGGTGTAAAGCTTATTCTGAACTTCTTTCAATGGGGCATTTTATTTATTTTTTGTTCACCTGATTACAAAACGCTCAAGGTCCGCTATTTTGATCACCCCCATGTCCAGCGGCTTGTCGGATTGCATAATGCGATGTTATGAGTGACATTAACTAAACTATGGAATAGAGTTCATAAATTGTTTGCAAAAGGATAAAATACTCACCATGAGCGTTATCTCCCTTTGCCACAGTGATTTCAAAAGTCATCTACAATTGGGAAAATGTTAAACAATGTTTCCTCCTAAACCTCTTGGTCCATTGCAATCAACCTTCATTAGAATGTTCATTAATGGTTGTCCTCTTTACAATGGAAATGCGTAATTTATAAAAATAGTGGCCTGATTTGAAAGTAATTTGGCCCAATTCTTTTTTTGGTGATCCTCTTCAAACAATAATTAAATAATTTCAATCCTGGAAAAACATTTCTTTTTTCCCTTGTAATTGCATTTGAAAAACTCCTTATGCTCATGTTTAACATAGGAAAAAGATGAGATAACGGAAATGGTTGCATTATATAACTTGCATAAATCTAAACAGTAATTAGAATAATTCAATATTTAGAAAAAACATCATTAAATTTTGTTAGGCATTTTAAACTACAATAAAACTATCACAGGCTCTGATTTATTAAGAATTCCCCTTTTTTGGTAAGCATTTTCTATTTGTGTCTTTCTTTGAAGACAATCTTAAAAGTAAATTTAATGTGTTTAGCTACATTTTGAGACCTTATAGTTTTAACTGGTAAAACACCTGGTCTAGCCAGGAGTTCTGAGTTCAAATCTCAGTGAGGCCAAAATGACACTGTAGCTAAATACATACAATTTAATCAATAACTTGAAATTTATGTTTGGTTTTAGCAAATGTGAGCTTTTGTGATATGCAATATCCATCAGTAACCATTTATTTTAACAACAGCTGCTTTAAAACAACTTGACCAATTTTAACTGAACTGCACAGAAATACTTTTTTGGTGTCCTCTTTCAAAATGTTCAAAGGAATACATTTTTTGTTGAATTCTGCTGCATCAGAGGTAAAGTGACACAATGTTAAGGCATTCTCTTATACACACATGTTAATTGATGGTGAAGGTGCTTGAAAACGAAATTGATTAACATAAGGTGAGTTTTTGAGTATCCATTATCATACATACTGACAAGTCAGGCATTTGGTTGATTGATTGAATGGGATTTAACGTCATTTTCATCAATTTTAACTTATATACCATAACCATGTTTTCTGCGTTTCTTACCAGTATTCGGCACAATTTCTCTGCAAAAAGCTTTCTCACAATAGTCGGCGTGAGAATGAATGATGCGGGTTGCAATTTCTTTTAAATCGTAACCGATAAGTGTGTCCGGACCTGGTACGCTCCCTGAATTGACAGACATGAGCGCTAGCCGGGCCTGGCAGCTAGGTAAGGTTATTATGTATCCAATGGAATGGAGTAAAAGTGCTGTGAGGAATCTGTCATTACAGAATTTGAGTATTCAATCCATAATTCAGCGTAAGTTTTGTACGAATGACCTTGTAATGACAAATATACATATTCATAAAAAAACCAGTATACATTAGATCAGTAAGGAACTTACATGTCTATAATGTTGACAGCAATTATCTCTACTAAATGAGAAAATATGTGCCCATAAGTGTGGCGACAAATTAAGATTCATGAATTGAATGACCCTACAGTGTTTTTAACAGACGTCCGTTCAAATCAAGTGAGATATGACATGAACCCATACTGTCTGAAGACAAATGGAGGATAAATATGGCAAATGTCCCAACAATGTGTTTGCCCTATATGGTCTATATCTTTGCTACTGCAAATAATATTTTGGAGAGTGTTCGTTAAGATGAAGGTAATGAAGAACTATACTTCGAGGGCTTTGTTAAACACATTCGTTCAAATCAAGTGAGATAAAACATGTCCCTATACTGTCTGAGGACAAAAAGAAGTTAAACTTTGAGATAATTGATGTCCCCATTAAGTCTGGGGACACACAAGATAAATATGGCAAATGTCCCCACAGCATCTTTGCCCTATATAATCAATATCTTTGCTACTGCAAATAACTTTTTGGAGAGAGTTCGTTAAGATGAAGGTAATGAAGCACTATACTTCGACTTTACTTCGAATGTGCTCATACTGTTTGAGGACAAATTAAGGATTAACAATTTGAGATAACAGATGTCCCCATTAAGCCTGGGGACAAATGAGATGAATACTGCAAATATCCCCGCAACAGTCTTTGCGCTATATTATCATTTTTTTTGCTACTGCAAATAACTTTTTGGATTTCGTTAAGATGAAAGTAACGAAGAATATACGTCGAGAGCTTTGTGTTCACACATTCGTTCAAATCAAGTGAGATAGGAAATGTCCCCATACTGTGTGAGGACAAATAGAGATTACAAAGTTGAGATAATACATGTCCCCATAACGTCTGGGGACAACTGAGATAAATATGGCAAATGTTCCCTCAACATTTTTGCCTTCTATAATCTATATCTTTGCAACTGCAAATAACGTTTTAGAGAGATTTCGTTAATATGGAGGTAACGAAGCACTATACTTCGACGACTTTTTGTTCACACATTCGTTCAAATCAAGTGAGATAGGATATGCCCTAGTCTGTCTGAGGACAAATAGAGATTAAAAATTTGAGATAATACATGTCCCGATTAAGTGTGGGGACAACTGAGATAAATATAACTAATATCCTCACAATATTTTTGACTTCTATAATCTATATCTTTGCAACTTAAAATAACGTTTTGGAGAGAGTTTGTTAAGATGAAGGTAAAGAAGCACTATACTTCAACGGCTGCATTCGTTCAAATCAAGTGAGATAGGAAATGTCCTAATACTGTCTGAGGACAATTAGAGATTAAAAATGTGAGATAATACATGTCCACATAACGTCTGGGGACAACTGAGATAAATATTGCAAATGTCCCCACAACCAACATTTTGCCCCATATATTCTATATCTTTGCAACTTCAAATAACTTTTTGGAGATATTTCGTTAAGATGAAGGTAATAAAGAACTATTCGTACAGAGCGTTTTGTTCACACTATTAGTTCATGGTGTTCCCACAACGTTGGTCTCAAATGGCAAATGT
>JASEVX010000441.1:100000-123977 GCA_031761405.1 Serripes groenlandicus | reverse complement strand
TTGCATTTTGCAGTTGCAGTTACAACAGTGATAGCGTAACTTTGCATGTTTGTAGCCATGATTGCGTGGCATTACTTTGCATGTTTGCAGCCATGATCGCGTGCATAACTTTGCATGTTTGCAGCCATGATCGCGTGGCATTACTTTGCATGCTTGCAGCCATGATCGCGTGGCTTTGCTCTTTCATCGTATTTTGCAGAAATGATAGTAGCAGAAATGGTTGCGTTTTTGCTTGGGTACTTTGCTCTGAATGCATAAGATTAAACATACTTGACCTTCTCTTGCCTGGATGAATTTAAACAGACATGCTTGATGCCTTAAGCAATCCCTGCAGATTTTTTAAGTTTTCACTATGTTTTTCTTTCGGTTGCCATGGAAACCAGAATTATGGATGATTAAAAAACAAGAGGCCCATGAGGGCCTATGCTCTACTGGTATGGTTCTTTGCTCATTTTCAATCCAGAAAAGTAAATGGAGGCTCTTTTGTGTTCACAAGCTGTATTATAGCAATTTTTACAATTTCATGGGCCATAATCCAGTCTTGCCGGATCTGGCTGGTTTTCAAAAGGAACCAAGCTCTCATCAATATTTAACTACTATCTAAGTTTGGTGAAAATCAGATAGTAAATAGAGCCTCTATTGTGTTCACATGCTCAATTATAGCAATTTGAACAATTTCAAGGGCCATAATCCAGTCTGGCATGGGCGGATCTGGCTGGTTTACGTAAGGAACCGAGCTCTCATGGATATCTAACTACTTTATAAGTTTGGTTGAGATACAATCAAAAGTGAAGACTGTATCGTGTTAACAAGCTCTTTTATAGCAATTTTGACCATTTCAAGGGCCATAATCCAGTCATGCATGGGCGGATCTGGCTGGTTTTCGAAAGGAACCGAGCTCTCATGGATATCTAACTACTGTATAAGTTTAGTTGAGATACAATCAAAAGTGAAGACTGTATCGTGTTAACAAGAAATTGTTTACAGACGCACAGACGCACGCACGCACGCACGGACGACGGACAAATCGCCACGACATAAGCCCTTCTGGCCTTTGGCCAGTAGAGCTAAAAAGGATGCTTCCTATGAAGTTTCAACCAAATTGGCCAAGTGGTTAGGGAGAAGAAGTTGTTTAAAGGAAAAAGTTAACGCAAGCACAGACGCACGCACGACGGACAATTCGCCTTGACATAAGCTTGACTGGCTTTCAGCCAGTGGAGCTAAAAAGGAAAAGAGTTAACCTTTCCATCCTGCAGATGCATTTTGACACCTTTTGAAAACATTGTGACAAAAGGAGAAATTGCATCTGCAAATTTATGTGGGAAAGGGTTTAAATCCTACTAATCGATGCCTCAAAATTTTACCTGTCCAAGTTTTTCAAATAGTTCAGCAGCAAGCTCTCGTTCCCTCGCATTCTGTAGACAAATTGCTGCTGTTGCTGGTTTACAACAGTTCAGGTACATTTCTGCTGCCCTAAGGAACTCTCGCCGCATTTCCCTGGGAATCTCTTTCAATCTTGATGCCTTGAAATTTAAAGAAACTAATTAAATTAAAGTGATTAAAATAAATATAAAATTGAACATTTCTGCCGCCTTAAGGAACTTCAGACACATTTCCCATGGATTGCCTTTCAATATTATTGTCTTGGAAGTTAAATTAGGATATAGATACCAATTTGATAACAAGAGGGCCATGATGGCCCTAGATTACAAAACACATCACATCCATTATTCCGATAAAGATTCAAAAAGGCAACCTCCAGAGTGTTAACAAGGTTTTCCTTCCTTTGGCCTAGTGACCTATTGTTTTTACCTGATATGACCCATATTCGAATGTTGACTAGATATCATCAAGACACACATTCTGATAGAGTTTCAACATGCTCAAGTTAAAAATGCAATCTCCAGAGTGTTAACTAGTGACTTAGTTTTTGACCTCATTTTTGACCTCAGTTTCAAACTTCTCCAAGATTTTATGGCGATGAATGTTCTTATAAACTTTCATGAAAATCTAATGCAAAATGTAGCATGTAGAGTGTTAACAAGGCAATTGTTGACGACGTACAACACATGACAGGCGGACGCTGGACAAAATGTGATCACAATAGCTCAACTTGAGCACTTCGTGCACAGGTGAGCTAAAAATGTAGGAATTTTACTATCATCAGGTCAAAGGTCATCTGCAGTAGAGAAATCATCCAGGAAAAAGTTGCTTCTATTTCAATATGGAGTAGAAAACAAGATGGCCATGATGGCCCTGGATCGCTCACCTGATTTTTTATTTCTTTTTCACTTTAGCCATATAAGCCCCGCCCCCTGGCGGGCATAGTTTCCGACCAATCAACTTGTCTTGAAGAATCGAATAGAGGGTCACTCTAGGAAAATTTCTACAAAATTATTTGAAAATCGGCCTGACACTTTCGGAGGAGAAGATTTTTTAAATTTTTACTATCGCCATATAAAGAAAAATAGCCCCGCCCCCTGGTGGTCATGTTTTTTTCATCAATCAACATGGCTTGAAGGAATCAACATGGCTTGAAGGAATCTGATAAAGGGTCATCCAAGGAACACTTCTACAAAATTATTTGAAAATCAGCCTGCCACTTTTGGAGTATAAGATTTTTTTAAGTTTTCACTATAGTCATATAAGGCAAACTAGTCCTACCTACTGGCGGCCATGTTTTTCGACCAATCAACATGGCTTAAAGGAATCTGATAGAGGGTCATCCAAGGAACATTTCTACAAAATTATTTGAAAATCTGCCAACCAGTTTGGGAGAAGAAGAATTTTGAAGTTTTCATTTCGTTGCCATGGATACCAGAATTCTGCATGGATCTCAAAAATTTGAAGGAATTCTGGTGAGGTCATTGAGAGGATGCTTTCTGTGAAGTTTCATCCCAATTGACCCACTGGTTACTGAGGAGAAGAAGTTGACGGACGAAGGACGACGAACAAAAGGCGATCATGTGAGCTAAAAAGGAATCATAAACCCTTTCCCATATACATGTACAACAAATCTGCAGCAGACGTCTTTAAAAGCATCTTGGCAAATATATAGAAAATCTCTATGAATAAGAAATTAATAATTGAATAGAGATGAAAACATCGTGAATAATGGAGAAAAAACTCATTATGAAGAATTAATAATTATGCAAAAATAATTTCAAAAGTCGTCTACTGCAGAAGAATCAAAATGCACTACATGCTGGAAAGGGTTGGAGACGTCATGAATACACACTTTTACAGCCTGTGCATGAGCCAGTGCAACTTTCCGTCTCTCTGTTTCGCCGGCGATTCCAAAACATTTGGCTGCAATGCTGTACAGGGAATGCCTCATGAAATCTTCTCCTTGTCGTATCCAGTCCTCGAGACTCGATTTCTCCGCGAAAACTGTCTCCACAAGACCTGCAGTGATATACATTAATATGAGGAAGTTGTTTATTTTCATTGCCATGGCAACCACATTTCTAAATGGTAATTAAAATTATGACTGAATTAAGAAGTATCATAGACAAGTCGTTTGCTTTTAACTTTCATCACAATTGGGACAGTGGTAAAAGAGGAGAAGTTGCTTAAAGTTAATAGAGCTATGCTGTACAGGGAATGCCTCATGAAATCTTCTCCTTGTCATATCCAGTCCTCAAGACTCGTTTTCTCCGAAAAAACTGTCTCCTCAAGACCTGCAGTGATATACATTAATATGAGGAAGTTGTTTATTTTCATTGCCAAGAGGAGAAGTTGCTTAAAGTTAATAGTAGGGCTGTCACGGTATATTGCAATACAGCGGAACCGTATTGCGATACGTACCACAATATATTGCTTTATTTATGGATTGATTTGATTCTATGATTATTACAACTTGGAACCCTTTTTAACAATGTGTTTTCATTTTAATAACACAAATAACAACAAGAGGGCCATGATGGCCCTGGAATCGCTCACCTAATTTTTGTTTTCACTTAAGCTATATAAACCCCGCCCCCTGGCGGCCATAGTTTCAGACCAATCAACTTGGCTTGGAGGAATCTGATAGAGGGTCACCCTAGGAACATTTCTACAAAATTATTTGAAAATCGGCCTGACACTTTTGGAGGAGAAGATTTTTTAAGTTTTCACTATAGCCATATAATGCAAAATAGCCCTGCCCACTGGTGGCCATGTTTTTTGACGAATCAACATGGCTTGAAGGAATCTGAAGGAACAGTTCTACAAAATTATTTGAAAATCGGCCCGACACTTTCGGAGAAGAAGATTTTTTAAGTTTTCACTATAGCCTTATAAGGCAAAATAGCCCCGCCCATCTGGCAGCAAATGTTTTTCGACCAATCAACTTGGCTTGAAGGAATCTGATAGAGGGTCATCCAAGGAACATTTCTACAAAATTATTTGAAAATCGGCCTGACATTTTCGGAGGAGAAGATTTTTTAAGTTTTCACTATAGCCATATAAGGCAAAATAGCCCCGCCCCCCCTGGCGGCCATGTTTTTCGACTAATCAAAATGGCTTGAAGGAATCTGATAGAGGGTCACCCTAGGAACATTTCTACAACATTATTTGAAAATCGGCCAGACACTTTTGGAGGAGAAGATTTTTTAAGTTTTCATTATAGCCATATAAGGCAAAATAGCCCCGCCCCTCTGGCTGCCATATTTTTTGACCAATCAACAAGGCTTGAATGAAGCTGATAGAAGGTCATCCAAGGAACATTTCTACAAAATTATTTGAAAATCGGCCTGACACTTTCGGAGGAGAAGATTTTTTAAGTTTTCACTATAGCCATATAAGGCAAAATAGCCCCCCCCCCCCCCCCCCCCCCTCTGGCGACCATGATTTTCGACCAATCAACATGGCTTAAAGGAATCTGATAGAGGGTCATCCAAGGAACATTTCTTCAAAATTATTTGAAAATCTGCCAACCAGTTTGGGAGAAGAAGAATTTTGAAGTTTTTTTCATTTCGTTGCCATGGAAACCAGAATTCTGCATGGATCCCAAATTTTTTTAGGAATTCTGGTGAGGACATTGAGAGGATGCTTTCTGTGAAGTTTCATCCCAGTTGACCCACCGGTTACAGAGGAGAAAATGTTGACGGACGACAGACGCCGGACATAGGGGGATCACAATAACTCACCTTGAGCACTTCGTGCACAGGTGAGCTAAAAATCAGCCCTTGTAAAAGATGAAATCACTTGAGTTTAGTGAAAGAAATAAACAAAATAAAGAAAAATTGGTATTTAATGTTTAAGTTTAATGTAGCATGTAGTGTAGGTTGTTTCCTTGTATTGCTGCCGGCATTGATTGCGCTGCCGCTGATACTGATGTTTCAACTTGACTGGGTGATGACGATTGACATGCGTCTTTAAATTTGTTGTACCACCACTGTATTTAACGGATGCATCGCAATGTCTGCATAACGCTACACCTTCAATTAATTTATTGGAATGATTTTTCCCTTTTAAGCCAAAAATGGCCCCATACATCGGATTTTGCTTTTTTATTTGGTATTTTATCATACTCCATCTCTTCAATAGGCGCAGCCATTGTTGTATATGATCGTACTTGTTTCAATTTCCATTATTTTTGGAATAATTATAATTTCAAAAAAAGATATGTTCTTCAGAAGTTCCAACTCTCCATTTTGTAAGGACGATGTGATTTAATTATGAAATATAACACCATAATATTATTGTTATTTAATATTATTATTACACTTACCATACATGTAACAATCTCCTACGCAGAGTTGTCGTTCCTTACACTCACCATACATGTATGGTGAGTGTAAGGAACGACAACTCTGCGTAGGAGATTGTACATGTAAATGTAATAAACCGATAGTGTAAGAGAGTGCATGACAACCGGCGAGTTCGTATTTTATAGTTTAGTTTTGGTTTTACACTTGTGCGCATTTCTAGCCAGGAGAGTTGCAAAAAAAACCTGTATGATAAATTGATAATACTTTTATAGGAATTGAACTTTTCCATAATAATTTTAATAGTTCTGAATCGAAGTTCGTTGAAATTCTAAATTTTAAGTTTTCGCGAAATACACTCGATCTATAGACCATAGTTAGCGAACAAACTCAGCCATTGTCACGCGCACTTGATATCAACTTATTACGGATGAACTGGAAAGAAAATATCGCAAAATACAGGTACGTTTCTTTTGTATCGCGGTACGTATTGGTTGACAACTGTATTGGGATATACCGGTTTATTGTGACAGCCCTAGTTAATAGAGCTATATAACTCATGTCCAGTAATTTCTCCTTGCCAAAAGTGCTTTATTATTTTTGCGTGCAGCATAATCTTTAAAAGTTATCTCAATCAGAGAAAGGCGTTATACAGCAATATTTAACCCTTTCCCACATACAACAAATCTGCGGCAGACGACTTTGAAAACATCTAGGCAAAAATATGAAAAATTGTTGTATATGAAAGTATATTTGTTGAATAGAGTTTAAAACATTGTGGCAAATGGGTAAATTGCTCATTATGAGCAATTTCTCCTTTTGCAACAATCCTTTCAAAAGACATTTGCAGCAGCGGACTCAGAAAGCGTCTGTATGTGAAAAGAGTTAAAAGACACACATACTTTCTTCATCAACATCTGTGATTGATTTCACCAGTATTCTCGCTTTAAAGTATTCAAACATTGGGGCCCTCTTTTCATCATCTTCGTCAAAAATCCAAACGTTGACGCGTGCTCGAGTCAATGCTGTGTACAGATGTTTGAGTTCAGAGTTCAGCACTTTGTGTAGCTTTGGATCAAAGTTCAAAGGTTGAGGCCTATCAGGCTGTCGTAATACATCTGTAAATGAAAGAGTTAGATTTATTCAATATCAAGCATGATATATTGTAAACTACCAATGAGATCAATAATTTAATTACATGATTTACAACGGTTTATGGAAATATACGGGATTCAGAAAAAGTACTGTATACCTTTCTTTTGTTTACCCCTTTCGTACAAACACTCATTTTAATGCATCTGTAGCAGACTTCTCTTGAGAAATTTCTCATGGTGATGAGAATCGGTAGAGAGTCACCTATGGAACGCCTTTACTGTCTTAGTATGTTATATTGTATTATACGCAGTACATTTTCAAGTATACAAGGTACATGTTTCATTTGACATGGTACACTTTGCATGATATGCTTTGCCTTTTCTGTTATATATGGTGGTTATTTAATAATAGCTACAATAGAATAACCATTATATGGTATGCAAACAGCGTCATATGTAATACAAACAACATTGTATGCAGTTCAAATGACATTATATTCAGGTAGTGTTAGGAAAAATGTGGTGTTATTCTGATATTGAAATTTGCCCAATGGTGAACAACGGACGACTTCCCTAGGACATCTGATGAGCCTACCCAAACCAAAAATCAATGCTTGCAGCAAGCTTCTACAGGCTTTTAAGATGTCTGCAAGTTTGTTGCAAGATTGTGCAAGCATGCAAGCATTTGTAAATTCAACTTCAGCAAGCTTTTTGTAGTCTTTCACTTACATGTCAGGACAGAATAGAGTGGAAATATTCTTAGTCCACAATTTATGAAACAAGAGGGACTTGAAGCCCTGGAATCGCTCACCTGAGAATAGGCTATTTACATAACTCTTTCAGCGCTAATGGCAATATCATCAAGACAAACTTTCTGACAAAATTTCAAGCAGCTCAAGTCAAAAATGTGATCTCTATAGTGTTAACTAGATTGTTCTACAATTTGGCCTAGTGACTTAGTTGTTGACCTGACCTGACCCATATTCGAACTTACCCTAGATATCATCAAGACAAATATTCTGACAAAAGTTTCATCATGCTCAAGCCAAACATGTGACTTCCGGAGTGTTAACAAGATTTCCCTTAAATTTGGCCTAGTGACCTAGTTTTTAACATGACATGACCATATTCGAACTTGGCCTAGATATCATCAGGACAAACTTTCTGATAAAGTTTCAACATGCTCAAGTTTAAAATGTGGCTTCCAGAGTGTTAACAAGATTGTTCTTAAATTTGGCCTAGTGACCTAGTTTTTGACCAGACATGACCCATATTCGAACCTGGCATAGATATCATCAAGACAAACTTTCTGACAAAGTTTCAACATGCTCAAGTTTAAAATGTGGCTTCCAGAGTGTTAACAAGATTTTCTTTAATTTGGCCTAGTGACCTAGTTTTTGACCCAACATGACCTATATTCGAACTTGGCCTAGATATCACTAAGACAAACATTCTGACAAATTTTCAACATGCTTCAAGAGAGTTAACAAGATTTTCCTTAAATTGGGCCTAGTGACCTAGTTTTTGACCCGACATGACCCAGTTTCGAACTTGGCCTAGATTTGATGGAGATATATGTTCTGATAAACTTTCATGAAGATTGGATGCAAAATGTTGCCTCTAGAGTGTTAACAAGCAAATGTTGACGACGGACGACAGACGACAGACAAAAGGCAATCACAAAAACTCACATTGAGCACTTTGTGCTCTGGTGAGCTAAAAAGTTAATAAAAATCATTGCTTGATGATCTCTATTTCACCCCCTACCATCCATATTGGGATTCAAATTAAATTGTATAAAACAGAGAATCTAACTGCTTGAATATTTTAATTCTTAAAAAAAAACAAGAGTGCCAGTGCCGCCACAAAATATAAAGATCAAGATTGGTCCTTTTAATTATTGCTTTTAACATGTCTGTATACATAAGCTCAAAATGAAGTCTGTGAGACCAGTTAGCTTAGCTGGAAGAGACAGGGACCTGAGATCATGGTTGCCTGGGTAGTAGGTTCGATCCCTGCAGTGGCAGCCGGGTGTTTCCTTGAGCAAAACAGTTTATCCACACTTGTTCAGAGTTGAAAGTCTTACTCTGCTTACCAGCCTAGCTGACTTTGGTATTAACTAAAGAAAATAGGAAACATATAAACAGAGATAGAACCCTATAGAGGCTTCCGATATGAAAGTAGGTCAAATGGCAGTGTCGATATGTATCCTTTTTTCCTTCTGAGCATAACTCTTGCACAAATCACTCTACCGGATAATCCCTGCTTTATGCACTTCTACCTGTTTGGAAACTTGAGTTGCGTTCTCAAGTGAATATGCTATAGAGACCAAGTTTCGAAAGGCATAACTATTGCAAAAATTGCTGAACCGGAAAATCCCTGCTTCATGCACATCTACCTATTATAGTAATGATATTGACCAAGTTTTGAAAAGATTCAGTCAGAAACGTAGGAAGAGTTGCGTTCACAAGCCGCAATATCAATCAGCTACAGAGACTAAGTTACAAGGGACATAAATCTTGCAAAACTCAATTAACCGGAAAATCACCGCTTCATGCACATCTACCCATTATAGTCATGACATTGACCAAGTTTTGAAAAGATTCGGTCAGAAACATAGGAAGAGTTGCGTTCACAAGGCTGCAATATCAATCAGCTACAGAGACTAAGTTACAAGGGACATAAATCTTGCAAATATCAATGAACCGGAAAATCGCCGCTTCATGCACATCTAAACATTATAGTTATGACATTGACCAAGTTTTGAAAAGATACGGTCAGACACGTAGGAGGAGTTGCGTTCACAAGCCGCAATATCAATCAGCTACAGAGACTAAGTTACAAGGGACATAAATCTTGCAATTATCAATGAACCGGAAAATCGCCGCTTCATGCACATCTAAACATTATAGTTATGACATTGACCAAGTTTTGAAAAGATACAGTCAGAAACGTAGGAGGAGTTGCGTTCACAAGACGCAATATCAATCAGGTACAGAGACTAAGTTACAAGGGACATAAATCTTGCAAAGATCAATGAACCGGAAAATCGCCGCTTCATGCACATCTACCCATTATAGTCATGACATTGACCAAGTTTTGAAAAGATTCGGTCAGAAACATAGGAGGAGTTGCGTTCACAAGGCTGCAATATCAATCAGCTACAGAGACTAAGTTACAAGGGACATAAATCTTGCAAATATCAATGAACCTGAAAATCGCCGCTTCATGCACATCTACACATTATAGTTATAACATTGACCAAGTTTTGAAAAGATACGGTCAGAAACGTAGGAGGAGTTGCGTTCACAAGAAATGGACGGACGGACGGACGGAGAAGATGACGCCAATATACGACCGCCTTTGGCGGCGTATAAAAAAAATGGGCAATGTACATACAAATACATAAAACAATATCTACATACACATATATACAAACAATGCATAATGATAATTCAGATTGAAACTCTAGTTATAACTGAACTATATGTCAACAATTGCATTTGTTGAAAGAAACCTGGTATATCAATTCTGTCATTCAACTTGTGCATGATCAGATCTATGAATTTTACTCTCTTTATTACTACTAAATTAGTTTAATCACTCTCTACAAGATTTGGCTTAGTGAAACACATACTTTCTCAACTGTTTCATCTGTAAAGGTTATAAATACACCAATTTTAAGACCTATAATCATATCTAAAGATACTGCTGTGTAGTCACATTTGGCACATAAACAAAACATACATATTCTGAAAGCCTAAAATTTCAACTAAAGTTAGAAATACATTGAACAACTGGAATAAATTTGTTTACTTACTACAAAATAGGACGGGTGATATTTTAGTGGGTCACGCTTACTAATGTGTGTTTATAACGGTCACATTGACATCCAATCAGATGAGAATATGCAATTTGTTTAGAATTTGAAAGGTCTGTGATTCCGTGAATTTGTCTGTGCGGTGATAGCATCATAACTACGAGATATGTTTTTTTCCCGATTAATATCATATTCAACCTTATAATCTATGAGCTTTATTTTAATATATAAATTTTTGAAATCGGCCTGAAATTAACTACACATAGAAATTCTAGTGCGAAACACGTGCTAGGCGAATTTCGCCGTTCTTTATTTGTTTTGTCGACACAGTGACGAGTCGGTTTTAAAGTCTGATTAACTCAATAAATACCTCAAAATAATATGTTAAAACAATATTCTAACATGACGTTGTTTTCCTTGCCTATAGAGAGCGAAGAAAATAACCGTTGATTATTCGTCAATAACCAATGGAATTGCACTACTTTTCACATTGGCTATTCCAGTTATCCCCCCGCGTATAAGCCTGTCATTCAGCATCATGTGATGTAAAGAAACATACATGTGTATACTACGTCGTCTGCAATGGCTGACTCGATATTTTATTTATTTTATTTTTATTTATTTTACATTGATTGCGAAACAAGCTTTCAGCTTAGATTAATCATGCTCGATGTCTGCTTCCTGGAGACTTAACCAGTACTCGTGCCGTTTTGTGTGGAAAAATCTCAAAGACAGGACCCGCTCATCACGGGACGCGAACCAGGGACCTTTGATACGAGAGGCCGACGCTCTACCTCTGCACCACTGTAACGTTATGACGTCAAACCGCTCACGTGACGTCACTTTCCTAGTCACGCCCACAGAAAAAATTTAAGTTAAGAACCCCTATTAAAAGCTTTCTCCAAGAATCCAAACTAAATGTATGAGAAATCTAAACACACCGTTGTTTGCACTGGATCTCGGACAAGTTTTAGGTTGAATTTCAGGTTTCTAGCTGATTCCGTTATTTGCTGGTGCGAGATCTACAGAAATATGTTGTGAAAATGTCGATTTTTCAGGTTTTAACCTAAAAAATATCTGAAACTAGATTATTCCCAGATATAACGAACACGCCCAGACCTAGATCACATTGAGTTCTATAAGTGTGGGGAATTTCAGCGAAATTTCTTTGTCCTCAAATCGCTGAATTTTCGGACACATTGTGACACAATAGCCCTGTAGACATTCGTTCCGTAGAACAGAATAGAATAATTCTGCTCCACTACACTCATTCTATACATATTGTTAACTTGTGTAGTACAATGAAAACTAAATAATTAATAAAATAAAATTACATTGTCTTGTTGCTGAGTCTACCCCTCTTTGTCGTTTTTTTCTGCAGTTATGCGTATAATGCAGTGGGTAGTCACAATTGATGGAACAGCAAACTGGTGGGTAAACTGGTTTGCTAAATAGTGCATTTATTTCCCTTTGTTAAGGTGTCGGGTCATGTTAGAATCGAAATGAAACTATCAAAAACCTTGGTTTATTGGCGAATAACCAATGGTTTGTCGTTCTGATGCGTTGTAATTAACCACTCAGGCCGTAGGCCTTTGTGGTTAATTCCTGCGCATCAGAACGACAAACCATTGGTTATTCGCCAATAACCCACGGTTGTTGATAGTTTATTTCTTAAATATATTGCTATTGCAATAAATATTATCTTTCTGATGAAATTTATACTTTATCAATCTTCAAAAGATATATTTTCAACATCGTCCTACATTGGTCTTACTGGGGGAAATCCGTGAGCGTAATATTTAAATCTTGATTGTAGTTATTGGTTTATAATTCTAATAGATCTGATTATCTGTTGAAAATATCTTTTAAATATAATCTTACGTTATTCTGTTCTTAATATTCGATATTTTCACCTTTAAAAACCTTTTTCTAAACCGGAAATCGAACGCTTGCACTGAAAACTAGCATAGTACTCGGACAAATCCATTTTCGGATAGTGCAGGATGAAATCTAATTTTTTACAGTATGACTTATTTGAGGGTTTTTTCAATTAACCCTTTCCCACACAATTTTTTTTGCAGCAGACGACTTTGCAAATAAGAGTTGAAAACACGTAACCTTGACAACATTGTGGGAGAAATGGCTCAATCTTTTGTCACAATGTTTTCAAAAGTTGTCTGCAAATGGGAAAGGGGTAAAATTAGTATTTTGATTAATAGCAAAATTTAAAACTCTTCTTTTTTACTTTAAATTCCAGATGCTGTTATGTACATTATTTTTGGCATGCACTTGCATATAATGGATCAAGCAAGAAATCCTGAGGGCGGGGCAAGGAAAGAGGAACAAGACATTTAGAAACAAAACTGCTACAATTTACTATTAAAACCCATTATGAAATTAAATAATTATCTTTGTAAATTAAACAGTTATCATTTGTTTTTATTGTCACTATTTCGCCCAGGCTGAGCTAAATTCAGGCAAGTTCTCTCAAGAGTTTCAGGAAAATTCTAGAATTGTTATTAACTTGTGATTCAACCGGTAAGTGAAATCTCGCGCAAACCTTTGCCAGCTTTCCAGTTTAATGAATCACAAGTTTGCGCAAGATTGCAAGTTCAATGAACCACAAGCTTGCAAGCCTAATAAACCGCAAGCTTGCAGAAGCTTTTTTGATCAGTTGTAAGCTTGCCGCAAGGTTCCAATTATGAGCTTACGGCAAGCTTTTCCTGCAAGCTTGCTGCAAGCATTAATAAAAGCTTGCAGTTTTGATTTGGGTAAGAGCTCACACTAGAGATAACAAATATATAAGGTAGCCGTTTTAAACAAATGTTCAACTCACCTTCATCAATTTCTACGAGACTGTCTTGTGGTCTTTTCTGCTCTATATTTTCTTTTTGGGTCACCAGTAACCGTTCCAAGTATTCTGTCACCACTCTCCATTCTTTAACAGCCTAATGTGATAAAACATAAGATGGCTAACATTGTCCGTTAAGGTCTCAAATAAGTCTAGGTATATCTATATTATCCTATTTCAACATACAACAATTTTGCAGCAGACTTTGAAATCATCTAGCCAAAGATTTTCAAATGAGTAAAATGAGTAAAAAAGAATTGGGCAAAATATACAATATTTGGACGGTACCACTGAGGGGGCGACGGAATATTGTTATGTGGAAATTAAAAAAGCATACATCAATTGGCTCCACAATTTCAAATAGAAATAAAAAGGTGTCTCCACCTAACATCACCCATAAATAAAGTATCAAACATAAGTAAAGATATCTGAATTTTAATTTCAAACATTGTTGTCTGCAGATGTGTCCAAATACTTCTGCATATGGTAATGGGGTGACATTACTAATCCATATCAATATCGGTATTATTTATTCCGACAGAGGTTCATCAGTCATAATACTTTCTAGAGTGCCAAGGAGGGAAAAGTCTTTATAAAAATCACCCTATCAGGGATCGAACCCTGGTCTCCAGCTCCCAAGGGGCACGCTCTAACCACTACAACAGGGAAACAATTGTAATGCAACGTTCAGAATCAGGTGAATACTATCAAGTAATACCTGTGAGTCCTTGAAGAAGTTATATAACAGTACATCATCGAATTCCAGGCCCTTTGCCTCATATATAGTCAACACAAGGCCCAGTCTCAACTCCTCTGGAATGGCGTCTCGGGCGGCCTCGTTAACAACTGGAAAAAAAAAAGAGTTGTAAACCTCTCCTCTGCTTTGTGAATATAAAGACTTTATCCTGCTTTCTGTAGCTACCAACTTTTGAAAACATTGTGGGAAAAGGTGCATCAGAAATGTTTCCTATATCCATTGATCTGATTATTTGACATGTCAGGGAAGGGTTTTCCGTAAATCAGCTTTTGGATAACATGGTTTTTTACTTTTACATAGATAAATGAAATAACCTCCTGTAATTAAGCGTGTATTTATGCCATTCACTCTATGAACTAATTATTACTAGCAATAATAAAAGATTGTCCTATCTATACCAATACAAATTACATAAAACACATTTACAGAGATCTTTACAAAATACATATTTGATTCATGAAAGTGCCATAAACACAGCTGATAAAGGTAGACAAGATGATCTGCACCTACAGTAAAGAACATCATGAAATTGACAATCTGAGCGTAACGTAATTGGATCGGGAACGTGATTGGAACAAAGTTGGAACGCTTTATGAGCAGAACGGATATTTTCCGCTCTGAACGAAACAATCATAATGAACGAAAAAATCCAATCACATGAATGCTTCGCACAATCTGAGCGGAACGGAAAAAAGCAATCACAATGTTATGATTGAGTGAACGCTTTATGAGCGGAATGGAACTTGAGCGGAGCGGAACGGAGCGTGAACGGTAAATTTATCAATTTCAAGATGTTCTTAACTGTAAAATGTTCAGAAATGCCAACCTTTTTACTTGCACTGGCTAAATTATAATAAAGATCTATAAAAAAAAATGCGAACAAGTGACAGTCATATGACATTGTTTATATGTGCATACATATTCATCACAACATATGGGGTTTAACACCGTTTTCAACAATTTTTTAGTCATAACACGGCAGCCAGTTCACCTAGTCATGAGCTTCCTGGCTTTCTCACACCAGTATTCCACACAACACTCTTTCCAAGCAACTGGCTGCTTTTCCACATTAGCTGTTAGCCCATAATTATTTGGATGTTATTTCATTGTAATCAGCATATTTGGTTGTTTGTGTTTTACGCAGCTTTCACCGTTTTTCTAGTTACCGGTATATCATAGTGTTTCCTTAGTAATTAACCAGTACTACTGGTACATTTATCCTGACACCAGTAATTCAGTTGTAATGCTAACCCAACAAATCTGAGCGCCATGGAGGGAAAACCGTTACTACCATTTTCAAAGTCTTTGGTATGACCTGGCAAGAGATAAAACCAGCGACCTCATACACCCGAGGCGGATACTCTACCATAACAGATCCAACACGGTTGTAATCAGTATATAGACTGATATCTATTACGTATTTGCATCTTGTATCTAGTTACCTACAACAGGGAAGAAGACTTTGAAAATAGTTGATATTACCAAGAATGGCCTGATGGGCCCCAAACTCTATATGAGAGGTCTTTCTTTTGTTGCCCCGCAGCAGGACAGCCAGATCACTAAAACTGCATGATTCCAACAAGATGGGCTGGGGACCGTTAAACAATCCCTGGTCACGCTGCAGGCGGTCAAAGGATTCTGGGAAAAATTCCACCATAATATCGAGCACGCTACTTGCCAATGAGAGAATTCCGGCATGGGAACGGTAGTTGTGGGTCAACTGATACACCTGTATGGGGAAAGCTTTACAGTAAAACCTCATGCAGACGCATCTGCAGTAGATAACTTTTGAACACATTGAGGCAAAAAGAGAAATTGCTCTCAGTGTTTTCAATTCAATTCAATGTTCATGTTTTCAATTCATTTACATTTACTTTCCCCTCTGCTGCAGATTTGTTGTTTGCAGAAAAGGGATATACCTTTTTAGGTACTTCAACAGCAAATGTATTTCAAAGTGGCCTGCTGCAGATTTGTTGTATGTGGAAAAGGGTTATAAATGTTGGGTTCTCCAACAGCAAATGTATTTCAAAGTGGCCTGCTGCAGATTTGTTGTATGTGGGAAAGGGTTATAAATGTTGGGTTCTCCAATAGCAAATGTATTTCAAAGTGGCCTGCTGCAGATTTGTTGTATGTGGGAAAGGGTTATAAATGTTGGGTTCTCCAACAGCAAATGTATTTCAAGTGGCCTGCTGCAGATTTGTTGTATGTGGGAAAGGGTTATAAATGTTGGGTTCTCCAACAGCAAATGTATTTCAAAGTGGCCTGCTGCAGATTTGTTGTATGTGGGAAAGGGATAAACCTTTTAGGGTACATCAACGGTCTGCTGCAAATTTGTTATATGTTGGAAAGGGGTAGATTTTGTATTTGTAATGAGGCATTAAATCTTTAAACAATTTGAAAGAGGACCACCACATAAACATTCATGTGAAATTTGATTGATATCAGGCTATTGGTTTTGGAGAAGATGTTGTTTAAAGCTAATAGTTCATTTAACCCCTTTTCTAATACAGCGTTTTCAACCAATTAATGTTGCTAGGACAAATTGTGTACAAAAGGACCATTTCTGCTACACTGACATGAAATCAGATAAGACAGTTAATAACAAGAGTTGTCGGAGGACAATATAGCTCGCCTATCAGGGCCATCGTCTATCAGGGCCTACTTCAGAACAGTTGTAGCATTAGGTAAAGTCACACAGTATCACCTACTGCAAGATAATACACCTTTTCAATACTTGCATGCAAATGTTAACCAAGTCCATACACGCAAAGGTCAAAATCCATTCTAGAGGTATGGGACTTGACATACAAGGTCATTTAATGACCCTGAATAAGTGTGTGAAGTTTCAAAGCAACAGCATACACAGTATCTGAGAAACTGCCTTGCACGCAGAGGTTTGACAAAAATTCTAAGTCCAAAAAGGGGCACAATTCAGTCAAAATCCAATCCAGAGTTATGGGACTTGACATACAATGTCATCTAATGACCCTGAATAAGTGTGTGACGTTTCAGAGCAACAGCATACACAGTGACTGAGAAAAGGCCTTGCACACAAAGGTTTGACAAAAATTCTAAGTCCAAAAAGGGGCACAATTCAGTAAAAATCCATTCCAGAGTTATGGGACTTGACATACAAGGTCACCTAATGATCATGAATAAGTGTGTGAAGTTTCAAAGCAACAGCGTACACAGTGTCTGAGAAAGGGCCTTGCACGAAAAGGTTTGACAAGCTGGTATCGCCAATGCCAATGCGGACGCCGGGGCGACTACATAAGCTCCCCTATTTCTTCGAATAGGCGAGCTAAAAATTGAAGTTTTGTCATTTTGCCTTTTATCTGATGGCGTGTGGCGGCCATGTTTTTCAACCAGTCAATATGGCTTGATCTTTTTTGGAGAGGGTCACTCAAGGACCATTTCTACCAAATTAAGGCAGATTTGTTGTATGGGGGAAAAGAATAAACCTCTTTGAGTATTTCTACAGCAGATCTTTTTAAATTGGTCTGCTGCAGATTTGTTGTATGCAGGAAAAGAGATATACATTTTTGGGTAATTCAACAGCAGATCTTTTCAATGTGGTCTTCTGTTGATTTGTTGTACGTGGCAAAGTGGTATACCTTTTAGAGAACATCAACAGCAGAAGCTTTCAAAGTTGTCTTCTGCGGTTTTGTTGTATGTGAGAAAGGAATATACCTTTTTGGGTGCTTCAACAGCAGAGGTTTTCCCCATGGCCACCATTGATGTTTTAGCGTAATAGAACAAAGATTTAAGATCGTTAAATCGGAATGCAATTCCTCGCATGATGCTCTGAGCTGTGTCACCTGAAAATACAGAATAGAGTTGAACGGTTGGTTGATTGTTTGGTGTTTTAATGGCGCTTTCAACAATTTTTCAGTTATATCCCGGCGTTTCAGAACTAATGGTCCATTTATCCTGACACCAGCCAGTCAGTCGTAACGCTAACCCTGCAACCCTGAGCGCCAAGGAGGCCAGCACTACCATTTTATAAGTCTTTGGTATGACCCGACCGGGGATCGAAACCCAAGACCCTCCGCACCAACATACAACTAATCTGAAACTGACGACTTTGAAAACATATACACACAAATTTAGAACATATCTATGAATGTTAATTCAATTACTAAATAGAGTTGGAAATTTGCTCATCATGAGCAATTTCTTCTTTAGCTGTAGAGGCGACAGAAAGCGTCTGTATTAGGGAAAGGGTTTACTTATATTATTACCAACACTAGGGGTATTATTTAGCCTAACATCAATGCGGCAGGCCATTACTAACATGTTTAAAATCTTGATTATGACTGGAACTGAGATTTAACCCTGTTCTTCCACTCTAATGGACAGTGCTATGAAGAATTTAGATGCCTTTGCAAGAGGAAACGTTTGAAACCCAATTAGGAAAAGAAAGAGTTTTAAAACAACAAACATTTCGATTGTGTTTCAAGTATCAACATAATTAATACAGTCAATCATGTCTTAAGCAGTCACCCAGGGGAGAGTTAAAATGTTGCTGCTGCAGAGAGGTGACTGTTATACAAGGCAAAAATATAACTCTTTTTGACATACAACAAAGCTGCAGCAGATGACTTTGAAAACATCTAGGTTAAAATGGAAAATCTCTATAATGAAGGTACAATTACTGAAAAAGTTGGCAATATAGTGGCCAAATGAGAAATACTTCTATATGGTGACCCAAAGCTCTGGCTTAGTTCTTTGACTGCCAAACCCTATGTTGTGAGTACTCAAAAGAATTGTCTCAAAGGACAACATCAAGTTGTGATTAATTAGAATATTGTGAGAAAACAACCAATTTACTCCCCCTGATCTAGACTTATGTATTATATTTCAGTGGTGCAGTGGTAGAGCGTCAGCCTCTTGTGCCAATGGTCCCGGACTCATTCCCTTGATGATCCCGATCTGCCTTTGGGATTTTTAAACGGCGTGATTAATATATTATAAGCTGAAAGCTTGATTGCAATAAATGTAAAATAAATAGGGTTTAAACTAATACCTGTTAAAAACATATCATTTGGATTCTGACAAATTCGTATCAGGAGACATAATTCAGCCTGTGTGAAGTCTTGCGTTTCATCAACATAGATTTGGGGTACCACCCAAGGGTGGTTTTCCATTTTTCTCAGACGGCGGTAGATATTGTGGACGAGATCTGTCTCGTCAAACAGGTGGTGCTGTTTCTTGAAATGTTCGTAGCGTTTGAAGCAGCAATGTATTGGTTCCCTGTCCACAGAAAAGTTTGGTGCCCGCTTTCTGCCCAGTTTGCCATACTCTTCTAAAGGTAGGTAGCCGTTTGCCTGGGACAGCGCTTCAAAAGATCCCTGAAAAAGGAGTTGCATCATGATTGATTGACTTAGCGCTTTCCTAAATACAGTTGCAGTAGACGACTTTTGAAAACATTATTTAATAAATGTTCTTTTATTTATAAAGAGTTTACTTACATTTTACCAAATGTTTCCAAAGTCGCCTGCTGCAGATTTGTGGTATGTGGGAAAGTGTTAACGACATTTTTCAACCGTATTTCAGTCATATCATGGCTCTCAGTTTACAGAACATGTGTTTCCTGGCCCTCCTGCACCAGTACTCAATACAACATTCTTCCCAGGCTGATGGTTACAGGTTACATTCCTGCATTGACTATTTAGCCCATTGGTTGAAGACGAATGACTCTGTTCCCAATGACTTTTGTCAATCTTTGGAAAGAATCAATGCCCTAGCCATGGTTCAAACTCATAACCACATAATTAATAGCTCTCATCAGTACCAACTGCGCTATTTCAGTTTGTAAAATTGCATCATGGGAAAAAGAGTCATCTAGCATCTCAAAGAAATCAGCAACCTCATGATATAAGGTAATGCAGGTAACAGACATGTGAACTCCTCCTTATCTAGCCCTGTTCCTTACCTTGATGAAAGACATAATCTCTGTCCAAACTAATGAAGGATGAAAACTCAGTTTCTTTTTAATCTTTGGCCAAACTTCTTCCACAAATACATGGTAGGTTATCTCCCTTCTTGGATCAACCTGCAACACATATAATCAGTTAATGAAATACAGTCAAATTTGTGAATAGCAGCCACCAAAGAGAAATGATAAAACCGGCTGCTGATCACAAAATACATTACTTGGTCGGATTTCTTCAAGTTTCTGTCAGTTCACATATTATATACAATTGCTAGAAAAGTAGTCTTTTACATTACAAATAGTAAATAGTCTATAATCTCCAAACAGCCTTGCCCCCTGGTGGCCATGTTTTTTAACCAATCACCATGGCTTGAAGGAATCTCATAGAGTGTCACCCAAGGAACATTTATGCAGAATTATTTAAAAATCTGCCAAAAAGTTTGGGAGAAGATTTTTAAAGTTTTCACTAAAGCCAATATAAGGCAGACATATGTTAAAACCAATCATCATGGCTTGGTGGAATCTGAAAGAGAGTCACCCAAGGAACATTTCTACAAAATTATTTGAAAATCGGCCAGATACTTTCGTCCGAGAAGATTTTTAAGTCTTCACTATAGCCATATAAGGCTAAACAGCCCTGTCCCCTGGCCATGTTTTTCAACCAATCAACATGGCTTGAAGGAATCTGATAGAGGGGTCCCCCCAAGGGAAATTTCTACAAAATTATATGAAAATCGGCCCAACATTTTCGGAGGATAAGATTTTTTAAGTTTTCGCAATAGCCATATAAGGCAAAATAGACCCGCCCCCTGGCGGCCATGTTTTTAAACCAACAATATGGCTTGAAGGAATCTGATAATGGGTCATTCAAAAATTATTTGAAAATCAGCTCATATCTTACCAACGAGTAATCAATAACAATCGTCGTAGTGATAGCAGCATGTGGTAAAGCGACAGCGAGGGGAAGTGAAAGAGTGTGCGGCGAGTGGATGCGCGCGCAGCAAGTGTTAGGCACGTTCCATCCATGCAAGCACGATGCTTCCCGTGAACCTCCATTTGAAATGCAGGTACACAACCACGCCCGAGGCGACACGGGAAAATACACCGTCTTACGTTAAAATTCAGGTAATCAATGACAGAACAAATGAAAATGTTTGAATGGTTCAGTACAATGAACTACACTATATGTATTTATCGGCAGTATATATAGTCAATACACGTATGCAAAGTGTGGAATTACCATACACAGTGAAACCTATGTATAAAGACCACCCATGGGAACACAACAATATGGTCTTTGTTCACAGGTAGTCTTTAATTGCAGGGTCATTCATGCTGAAAACTAGTAATTGGAAACCTTTCCCACATACAACAAATCTGCAGCAGACGACTTTTAAAACAATCATGCAAGACCATGGAGAATCCATATAAATGAAAGTATAATTACTGAAAAAAAGTTGAAAACATTGCGGCAAAAGGTGAAATTGCTTGTTTTGAGCAATTTCTCCTTTTGAATAATTTCAAAATTCGTTCAGAAAACGACTTTATGAGGGAAAGAGTGTTTAGATATGGTATATATACTCTCTGAGGTTAACTCTGAAATTTTAAATGTTCTGTCTGCATCCCAAAGTTTATAATAAACACCAAAGTAAGGCGTTAACGTAGTATCTGGAAATCTGTTTAACCCTTTCCCGTATATAGACACTTTCTGACGCCATTGCAGCAGACGGCTTTTTGAAAACATAGTGACAAAAGAAGAAATTGCTCAAAACGAGCAATTTCTCCTTTTGACACAATGCTTTCTACATTTAGTCATAGGTTATCCATTTAATTATAGAGATTTTCTATTTTTTGACAAAATATGTTCAAAGTCGTCTGCTGCAGAATTGTCATATGAGGGAAAGGGTTAAATGTGTGCGTACCATGTGTTTATTATAAACAACTTGCGACGCTTTCAACACTTGTTCAGTTATATCACTGCGTCTCCTTGGTAAGTTATCAGTAATTCAGGGGCGTAGTTTAGTAATAAACAATGTGTAGGCCGTCTCGTGAGAAAATCAACATTGTGGACTCTGCGTAAAGTATCGACCCGGATCAGCCTAAGCATGCCACACAGGCGTACCCGGATATACACTTTTCGCCTCCTGTGGGTTTTCTGTTTCAGGAATCACTACTCTATCTATTCCCCCTTAGACGTAATGTGTCGGCCGGTTCAGTCTGCGCGGACAGCGCAGGCTGATCTTGTCGATACATTACGCAGATGTGTATCGCCGCAGCTGCATTTTGGGGGCATTTTTAGAAAAAATGTTTTACTGGTCCATTTATCCTGACACCAGCCAGTCAGTCGTTATGCTAACCCCACAATCTTGAGCACTAAAGCGGGTAGCCATTACTACACTTTTTGTCTTGGCCCACGTATGACTTGAGCGGGGATCGAACCTGCGGCCTCCCGCACCCGAGACGGAGGCTCTACCATTACACCACCGAAGCGGTCGCCCGTTTATAATTGTGTTTGTACTCTGTTTTCATGATAAACAAGATCGAGTCTATGTGTTTGTCTGTTAGCCAATAGCTTCCTAGCAAATATATCTGTGTCATTTGAATCTTACTGAAGATGGGGGATCCACGGACCAGCCGGCATTTCGACAGTCCACATGCAGTCTGAATTTTCGCTTTCGAATTTGTATCATATGAGAAAGAGGATTTTTTGCAGAGGCGATAATTCCAATAAATCGATTTCAAATTGGTAATTAGCTTCGGTAATTTAATCCTTGTTAAACCTTTACCCGGTTATAGATGAATTAGCTTGTTGGTTTTTCCCCCTAAAATTTGGTTGTGTTTTCACCATCGTCATAAAATATAACAGATTTTCACCTAACATTAATTTTGAATCTTGTGCTGGAATTATAGTTTCATAATGGGTTTTGTTTTCTGAAGTTTTTATGTGGCCGAGTCTTTTTTATTGTTTGGATTATTTATACCTAATCAATGTGACTACAATGCTTTCATTATTTAAATGGGATCGCGTTTCTATACTTGTTTATGTAGAACAGAACTGAACAATATCTTTATTTCTCGCATGTACATGTATTGTAGATCATGAATAACAATACATATATACATTGTCAATATATAATTTCGGTCGCGTGAACAAGTGTTCATAACCAAGAGATGGAGAAAACAAAAGGTTTTCAAGTTCTCTATCTATTAACCCTTTCCCTCGTATAGACGAGTTCTGACGCCTCTGCAGCAGACGGCTTTTTGAAAACATAGTGACAAAAGAAGAAATTGCACAAAACGTGCAATTTCTCCTTTTGCCACAATGTTTTCCACTTTTTGTCATAGGTTATCCATTCAATTACGGAGAATTTCTATGTTTTGACAAAATACGTTCAAAGTCGTCTGCTGCAGAATTGTCGTATGGGGGAAAGGGTTCATGCATATTTGTAAATGTGTTATAACAGGTAATACTTGAAGGGCACGGAAACGTTTCTTTCGGAAATAAAGTTACAGAACATATAATAAATAGATAGATATCAGATGTCCAGATAAGGAGGGGGTATTCAGCTCTTTCTCCCACAATTTCTCTCTTATTAGTGAAGCAAACCCTATGTTGTGGGTACTCAATAGAATCGTCTCACTGAGACGATTCTTTTGAGTACCCACAACATAGGGTTAGAGGGTCCTTTTGACACAATGCTTTCTACATTTAGTCATAGGTTATCCATTCAATTATGGAGAATTTCTATGTTTTGACAAAATACGTTCAAAGTCGTCTGCTGCAGAATTGTCGTATGGGGGAAAGGGTTCATGCATATTTGTAAATGTGT